>BQNB010069790.1:0-23992 GCA_026074375.1 Tanacetum coccineum
TCTATATAATGCATTCAATGATTGGATTATGGGTATATGTGAAATTAGTGATGAAAAGAGTGGGGTATATGAAAATTTCCCAATCACAAATTTATACTATATGTTTGACCAAACGTAGCAAGGGTATACAAGTACCGAATTTGTTTAAAAATAACACTCGTGATATCATTTAAATACACTACTTTATAAATTCAAATATGCAAATCTATTTAGGCTTATAAAGTTATAAACATATACTCTCTCCGTCCCTAAATAAGTGTCCACTATTGACTTTCGAAGTCAATCTTTTTCAACTTTGACCTTAAATTATTTTGTTTGTATTATATAATACTTGATGAAAATCATATCAATGAAAATACATTTAAAATTTAATCCATTGATATATTTTGCATCAAGTATAATATAATAATATAACACAATCAAAATAACTTAAGGTCAAAGTTAAAAAAAAATGACTTTAAAAGTCAATAGTGGACATTTATTTAGGGACGAAAGGAATATCTTCTTTTAATGATGTTTGCATCACAAAATATGTGCTAAAAGGATATAGATCCTCTCATGTTCAAATTGAACATGAGAGGATCTCTATCCGTGCTAAAACTTATCAAAATATGTTATCATTCTTCCACAAAATAGCTTTTGTAAAATTGATTCCAAACTACTTGGTTAGCACTTCAAAGACAGCTATGGACTGCTTCATGAACGAAAATAGTAGTAGCAAATTAGCATATATGATATAGGGGGTGTTTCTTTTTTTTCGTGTTTGCACATGGCTTCTGTTTGCACACTGGTGGGGTGTCTAGAATAAGAATCATAAAAGCAAATGTTGTTTCTTTTAATATGATGATCAATCATATTAATGTCAATAATTTACCATGTTACCCTTTTTCATAAAATTCAATCTTCAATGAATAAACATGTACAACATATCATTCGTGTTCTAAGGATATGCAACAAATGAAATGGTTAATAAATAATTTGAGTTGCACAAAAAAAATTCTTGAATCACATCAACAACCATTGGACTAAATTTTGACCATGGTAAAATTTGCAAAAGCATTAATACGATATCAAACTTGTATTTATTCACAAATTAAAGATTCTTTCTGACATTAATAACTTTATCAATTTTCACATAATTAATACACAGATCTGACTTTCTTTTCTTTTGACCAAGATATATTATAAAAAACCTTTCGTTGGTAATCATCTCTTCCATGACTATGATCCTGCCATTGAAGAAAGTTGAAGGTTTTTTGAAATAACAAAACCTTAAGGAAAGTGAAATGCGAGTGAAGAAGTGAGCATCGAGGGAAGAAACTGAATTCCGACGAGAAAGCCGACGCCGGGAAGGGTAGGTGGGGTGACAGTTCCGGTGGTAATGAAGGTGGGGAGGAAGGAACATTGGTGGTGAGAGAGGATTAAAGAGAATATTGATGATGATTATAATGAAAGATAAAAAAATGAAGGGTAGGATATCTCTTTGTGGTATCCTAGATAGGAAAGGGGCAGATTTTCTCACCCATTCACATTCAGGAAATCTTTTTGTAATAAGCATAAAAGAAACATAAAGCTATCCTAGGTGAGAAGAGAATTGTTACCTAACCCGCGCGTTGCGGCGGGGGCAGTACGCTTTTTTTATAAATAAAGTTTATTAAATAGAAAGTCGTAAATAGATAAAAGCTCGTTTTGTAAAGTTTTTTTTCCAGTTTGGCCGGTGTTTTTTTTTACTTTGGGCCAAATTTACGTATGTCAGAAACATTGCAATATTGGGCTCGTTTTGTTCACAATTCGAAGACCTTTCCGCGTGTATTTTTCCGCGGGTATTTTTTGATCTGAATGAATCGGTAGATATGTGTTATATATTTAATAAATAAAGTGTATTATATAAATAGTCGTAAATAGGTAAAAGTTAAGGGTCCGTTTTGTAATTTTTTTTTATACGTTGGGCCAGATTGGGGGAAATTTTTTGGGCCAGATTTTGGGCTAGTACTGTGGTACTGTAGCATGTTACTGTAGCACAATGATTTTTATTTTATTTTTTAGTTTGGGCTAGATTTTGGCTAACTTTGGTAAAACATTTATGAATTGTATTATACTTAATGACCCATTAAGCAAAAAATAAACACCCCCATAGTTATGAACTTGGGCAAACCTCTTGTGTGGAACGAAGGTATAATACATACTATCATGTTAGCTAGCAGGAAATATATCAACACCTAACACTTTCAGTTAGTTCGTTAGTTTAAGTCTTTAATACCTTGACTAGCTTGCCCTTTGCTAGATATTCCCAGTCTCAAAACAGACGAAAGAAAGATCAAATAGTTATGGAAAATATTTTATAGACTAATCATTCAGTTTTTATAAAACTATTATTGTAGGTTACAGGATGAGGAAAGCCTTAAAGACAAAAGAAACATGGTTTGTCCATTTAGCATTCTACTATAACAAGATTTCTCTCATTAACTAAAAGAATCAACAATAACGTCATTCGTTGCATTTAGGGACGGACCCAGAATTTTCAATGAGGTGTTGCACAAAGAAAATGTTGGGCCAATTAAAGTTACATCGTAAGAAAATGTAGCACAAAAAATTATGAGGGTTGCACATACGAAAAAACCGTCAATTTTGAATTTTTTTTTGCACTATGTGACCTAAAATTAGGTGTAGCCCGTGCCACATCCGGCACCTATGTGAGTCCATTAGCATGGTTGTTAAGATCTCGATCTTGATCTTAGGATCTTACGATTTTACGATACTGCAAAGCAAAAACGATCCGGATCCTACATAGGATCTTTGCATACTTAAGATCTTATAGGATCCCGATCCTGACCAAAAGATTTTAAAATCTACTCCGATCCGATCTTACTTTTCTCGAACCACGAACAAAGAAACTACAAATTTATGGGTTTTGTTTCGTAGAATTTAACAAATAATATGTTAATCTTCTTAAACATTTGATAATCATAATTTAAGACAACATTTCTTTGAAACATTCATATAATTTTGTGTTTCTGATATATAATAATTTGCATATTTGTATAATATTACAAACACTATTAAGACAATGACATTATAGTAGGATCTTACGATCCCGATCCGACTTTACGATCTCGATCTTACAAAGACGAAAACGATCATAAGTAGAATCCCGATCTTGAAAACCTTGTCCATTAGAATAACAGAATAGTTAGGACACTATGTTTGTCGATTTACACTTTTGCTAATACTTGTGCTAGTGTGTATGTGGACATTAAATGCCATACTTGGCCTTTGATGAAAACTAAGCATTATAAATACAAATTTAACAGAGACTATATCTATACTACTATATAAAGCATTTATAATGTGGGACACATTAAAAATTAAAACAAAGAGGTGCAATCTTGACCATTCATCTCATTTTTGGGAATCACATCAAAAAGTGACATGTGTCACCTTTTGATTAAAAAATCATCTTTATTTTCAAATTGAAATATCATTTTATCAATTTAATTTTATTATGATCTAATTTCACTATATTTTTAAAAAAATTGTGCTCTTTAATTCAACATACATTTTGTTATATTTTATAATTTTTTTGTTTTTAACATTTTTAGTAAGTTTATTTTATGTTGTTTTATATTTTTTACAACTTTAACCTTAATTAAATATAAACTTGATACGTTAAAACTATATACTTTCGGAGAGTGTGTTGTCTCTTTACATGCGAGAATGATGATGTTAATATGGTGTTGCGGGAAAGCTACGGAAAACCCAAACGAACACATACAACGAACACATACATTTAAAGTGTTGTAAGCGGGTAGAAAATTGCGTAAAAAGTTGAGTTAGTAAATTTTCTATTACCGCCGCTATGCGCGGGTAACCAACTAGTGTTCCAAAACTTGTGTAAGAAAAGTTTTTATGGAATGAATATTTGGAAGAAGATTTTTATAAGAAAAATGATCGTTTGTGCTTTGTTGATATCTGTTAATGACTGTTTCAGGTACCAAAACACTTGCTAATTCGTGAAGGGAGTGATTATTTGTACCCTCTAAAATGTTGTCAATACCTCTTTTTAACTTTTTCGGTTTTTATTTTTTATTATTTTTAATTTTATAATTTTGTTTGTTTATGAAACTGTGAAACGAAAAATGCAAAACAAAAATTATAAAGTTTGACAAGTTAAAAGTATTAAACTGTCAAAAAATACGAAACAAAAACTGAAAAAAAATCGTGTTATACTCTTAAATAAGAGGACAAGGAAGGGTGAAATTGGTACTTTTTGTACTTTATGTACGGTATTATAACCATGGTTGTTAAGATCTCGATCTTGATCTTAGGATCTTAGGATTTTACGATACTGCAAAGTAAAAACGACCCGGATCTTACATAGGATCTTTGCAAGCTTAAGATCTTATAAGATCCCGATCTTGACCATAGGATCTTAAGATCTAATCCGACCCGATCTTATTTTTCTCGAACCTCAAACTAAAAAATACAAATATATCAATTGTGTTTTGTATAATTAAAAAACATGTTTATCTTCTTAAACATTTCATAAACATAATTTATGGCAACATTTCTATGAAATATTCATAGAATTTGTGGTATATGTTAGATATTTTTATGAGCTGGGCTGAGGCTTATTATTGCAAAATTACTAGAAGAAGACATAATTAAATGAGTTTGTGGTATATGTTAGATATTTTTGTGGGTAAATAAGTAATTTACGGTTCAAAAGCCTCGGTCTAAAGTTTTTAGCATCTTTATGGGGCTGAGACTTATAGCGACTTATGACTTATAAGACCTTTCATAAACCCGCGTGACAAACAAAACTTATTTTATAAGCCGACTTATTATAAAATCTCAATTCCCGATAAGCCCCAATAAGCCCCTCGCCAAACATACCCAATATAAGAAGGATTTTCTAACTTGTGCCCTAGGGGCACAAGTTAAAGAGGGTCCTAATGCTTGCGTGTTATCTTCTGAATGACTAGTCAGTGATTGTGAGGCTTGGTATGAGGATCACTCAATAATTGCTGGTCATTCAGAGGATGACACACATGTTGTGGGGCCTTCTTTAACATGTGCCCCTATGGCACAAGTTAGAAAAACCTATATAAGAATAACACTGATACAAAAAGGTGGCGACATTGAATAGTTACTTTTGAGAAAATGATTTGCACACTTAGTGAATTGTGGGTGTTTGATTTGTAACTAAGAATCACTATGAGTATGAAAATTGTAATGGGTTTATAAACCTTTGATGGTTATAAGATAAAACCCACAAATCGAAGAGTCATATTAAGAATGAAATTCATTACTTTAATCTTATAAACTTAAACCAAACATCCATTTAATTTTTGATTGGGACACACCAACTTATGCATTAAACAGTTATATTATTTATAAATGCTGCTTTATCCTGTTGCACACTTGAGTGTGCAAATCAAAAATTCGTGTGTGCAAATCATCTCCCTTTACTTTTAGATTAAAGAGTCCTTTTGGTTTGTTGGGATTAACAGGTTTAGTCCTCATACTTTTTATTTTGTCAGGTCATATCCTTGTGGTCTTGTTTCATTACAGATCTAGTCCTTATGGTTTAAAAAACGTTAAGATACTGTTAAATTTAGACATGTGCAATGCATATGGAAGGGTATCATGGGATTTTACCAACTTTATCTTCAATCTCTTATTTTCTTTATTTACTTTTCATATTTTTTTATAAGATGAATAACTGATATAACACACGAAATTAGTCAAACTTAAAATAGACATCTCAATATCATATTGTTGAAGCATAATTTGATCGGGTCAGTCCTGACGGCTCTTCTGGTGTCGTTCGTCGTATTCCCGGGCCTTGAATAGTGCTGCCAACAAAGAAGAACCGGTTAGAAGGGGACCCAAGGCCGGAGCCCCGGGATCCACCCTCCGACGGTCAAGTCAGAATAGTATAAGTATGTTATATAAAGAGGTGGTAGAGAATAACATGTGGAGATGTGTGGAGGTAGGATGATCCTACCCTTGTATATATAGTGTATGGATTAGGGTTACGTAGGATGTGGGCCACCTTTTTATCGGGTCCGACCCATTGGGTCTGGCCCATTTTGGATTATACGCCAACATGTCCCCCCAGTCTAGTATGATATTGTTCTTGATCATGTTATGCTAGACTTATGCTATACGTCCTCAGCAAGTAAGCCCATAATAGTATAAGTGGGCCGGGCCGGGCCCATAATAGTATGAGTGGGCCGGGTCGGTCCACACTATACGTCATCATGTCCCCCCAGTCTAGTAAGCGTGGTCGTAGCCGCGGTTACTAGACTAAAAGGACTACTCTTAACGTCGCGGAGACGTTCGCACTTTCCAACCATACGCCGCCATATGATGAAGGCGAATATGGCATTCGACTTACGGCCGACGGAAGACGTACTTCCGTGGCCGGGTAATGCGAATATGGCATTCGACTTAAGGGTAATTGCAAATAAGGAAAAAAATACGGATAAAATCTTTTTATCAAATTAAAATATATTTGTAATATTTAAAAAATATTGGTAATATCTTGTTACCAATTTAAAAAGATATTGGTAATATCTTGTTACCAATTTAAAAAGATATGTAAAATATTGGTAATATCTTGTTACCAAATTAAAAAGATATTGGTAATATCTTGTTACCAATTTAAAAGATATTGGTAATAAAAGACAAAAATACGAAGGTTTTAGATTTATCGATTTCCAGAATGGAATTGATTTTTGCCTTTCGATGATATGAGAACACGAAGCATAGTTTATTCGAGGTCTTACGGATGGCGCCAACTTATTGAAGCATAATTTGATCGGGCCGGTCCTGACGACTCTCCTGGTGCCGTTCGTCGTATTCCCGGGCCTTGAATAGTGCTGCCAACAAAGAAGAACCGGTTAGAAGGGGACCCGAGGCCGGAGCCCCGGGATCCACCCTCCGACGGTCAAGTCAGAATAGTATAAGCATGTTATATAAAAAGGTGGTAGAGAATAACCTGTGGAGATGTGTGGACGTAGGATGATCCTACCCCTGTATATATAGTGTATGGATTAAGGTTACGTAGGATGTAGGCCACCCTTTTATCGGGTCTGGCCCATTGGGTCTGGCCCATTCTGGACTATATGATGATCCCACGCCTTGATCGGTTCTTTATGATATAAAGAGTTTGCTACCTTGGAAGAATCCAAAATAACAAAGATTGAGACTTTGTAAATATACCAAAGTGTATGCGGAATCTACACTTTGATACTCTAGAGAAATGTATGTATGAAACAGTACCGATCACACACAAACAATAAACACAAATCTCACTGCTTCAATATTATAAATAATACGAGTACTCTTTAAGTACTGGGGTTACAAAACCTTGAAGCTATTACAACTTTTCTCTCAAATGTTTCTCTAAAAGTGTTATCTATCACTACTCTAGGGATCTCCTTTTATAGAAATACAAGCAGCCCTTTACAAATATATCTGCCTATCTATTAGGACCAGTTACAATTCAAAACTAAATATCCCGAAATATTCTCCATGCATTCTTATCTTCAGTTCATCAGCTTTGACCATTTAGCAATACAAACTTCTTCAACTAGCAGTATTAAATAGGATTGACAGTTCTAACTTAATACTGGCAGTACTAACTCCTTTAGTACAAAACTTTAATTAGATCTATAGAAAACCAACAAGCAAAAGAACCCGCGCGTTGCGGCGGGGCTAATTTTTTTCCGAATAATATTTTTTTTACGTTTCAGGGGTTTTTTTTTGGGCTATGCGTTATGGCGGGGCTAATTTTTAATATTTTTGCTAGTTTTTTTGTTGATTCGCGCGGAAAAAATATTTGGTGGGCGACACGGCTGCTAAATAGTGAGTTCCGAAATATTTTCTTTTTTGGGCACAGCTGGTTTTGTTAAATTTTTTTTTCCTGGGAATTTTTGTTGTAAGAAAATCGTAATTGTTGTAAAGTTGAGGGTCCGTTTTCTTTTTTTTTAGCTTTGGGCCAGATTTTAGGCTATAGTTTTGGGGTTTTTTCGCGTGGGCACTAATTCTTTTCCCGGTGATATTTCCTTTTTTTTTTACGTGTTCGGGAATTTTTTTTTTGAGTTGGTTTAGGAAGGGTTAATTTTTTCACGAAGATTTTCTTTTTTTTGGGACGGTTCTATTTCTTTTTTTTTGCTGGCCGTATAATGTAAAAAAATTTTTGTGAACAATAAGAACTTCGACGGGTTTTTTTTTTGTTATGTGTTTCTAGGGATTTTTTTTTTGTAAGAAAATTCAGTAACATTGTGAAATGTTGAGGGACCAATTTTGTATTTTTATTACTTCTTGCGACCACATTTTATGCGAATTGATAGGCTAGTTTGTCGACAAATGTGAATATTTGTAAAAAAATAAATTTATATGGCTTATGTGTTGGGCCTCATGTTTAAAGTGTTTTTTTTTTGCTATATGGTTTTTTTTTTAATATAATGGGTTGTACGTTTGTGACCATATCGGTTATTTTAAAGTTATTAGGTATCGAATATGTTTTCGCGGGTATTTTTTTTATCTGAATAAATCAGAACTTTTGTAATATTTTTTTTTTAACTCCTACTTTGTGCATACAAATTATATAAAAAAAAAAAAAAAAAAAAAACAAAATTGGGCTGGCCCAAAATGGGGCAGCCCGTTACTGTAGCACACACTCAAAAACGACGGCGTATCCTTCAGTGAATGTGTATATTATTAATGCCACAACGATATAGCCCAGGCTGAAAAAGAAAGTATAAGGACTATTTTGGAGAAACCTCATAAATCACAAGGACTAATTTTGTAATTCACTCTTACTTTTTGTGACACTTGATCCTTTACTTGTAGAAGCAAAGTATAAGGACTATTTTAGAGAATCCTTTGCTTGTACAAACCACAAGGTTTTTTTGTGTTTGTTTAGTAGATTGATTGAAATTTATAGTTTATGTAAATTTGTAAAAGATTAACAAACGTTGAGCTGATTATTTTTCAACTTTAATTACTATAGAAACAATGCATATACTCAATATGAAATACAAGAGGAAGAAAACATGAGTATTTGCGTCATTTTACTTGTCCGTGTGTGCATTTAACGATAAAAAATAACGACGTTAAATTTTTTAATCAGATCTGTAGAAAAGCTATACCACGAAGATATAGCCCGGGCTGAAAGAGAAAGTATAAGGACTATTTTGGAGAAACCTGACAAACCACAATGACTATTTTTGTAATTCACTCTTACTTTTTATGATACTTGATCCTTTACTTGTAGAAGCACTAGTTTGCAAGCTAAGGCTCACCCGGGTATCATGTGTATCTATAAAAATGGAGATGCACATCTAATTGTTTAGTTTCATGAGAATTACAAACCAACAGTTAAACACGTCTAATATGTTATGGCATGAAGGCATGTTACTTTTAAGTTACATATCTTGTTTACGTAAAGTTACATATTTGTTTACTTCAATCATGTTTGAAGATCGCTTTATATATAAACCAAAAGCATTTGTATTTTCAATAATGACAACACTTAAAGGTTGCAAGGTCGAGCTCCAAAAGTAGGGCTAACTTCGGGCTTGAAAACAAGCCCTAACCTAAACTAGTTGCTATTCCCCGGCAGCGGCGCCAAAAACTTTTGATGAGGTTGTAAACTTCACTTCAAGTTTTACAACTCCCTAGGCAGGGTACCTAACCGTTGTAGTGTAGTATAGGCAAGACACGGGGGTTGTTATCGTTCTCTAGGGGAATAGGCGTCAGTAAAGGTCCTAATTGAATGTAGCTAAGAACTAGAGGTTGAGAGAAGATTATTTTTGTGTTTTTATATTTTATGAAAGCAAGTAAAATCTCGGGTTTTGAAGGTGGTTTGTTTTAAACTACTAATTAAAACTAAATTAAACTAACTAAGATTAGGGGAATTCGTATGATGAGAGAATAGTGTTTACTTAATCATGTATGATCCTTGGTAGCTTCTCCTAACTCTATTGCCTTGTCACACTTGTGATGTATATGTAGGTACTATTCTAATGCATGGCGAATTACACGAAAACGCCGTCTACGAAATAACTAACTAGAGCAACGCACAAGTAAGGTAGTATGACGACTATTACAAGGCCCCTAGTCTAGATAAACGCGTTTGTATTAATACCTAAAGGGGATCATCCACACACGGGTAAGGTAGTATGAAGACTATTACCGGTGGAATCCTTTCTACGCAATCATGTCTCCCAAGATCTCACGATAAGGGACTAAACATGCACACACATCAACAAGAGGCAACAAAGTTAAGATCTACATACCAATTCACATACAATCATAAGCAAACACTTAAAAGATCTAGCCAAGCATGTTTAAGATAGAGGAAACACAATTATATATCAAACAATAAGACACATTGAAAGATAAACGATAAAAGAACTTCACTATGATGAATCAAGCAACTAGGGATAACATATAAGGGTTGGAAAACCCTAAAATACTCTCAAAATCTGGCACACCTTGTTCTCCCACGAACTAAACACTAATTTCTTCTATCAAAAGTGTATATGAAAAACGTAGAATTGAGTTTGTATATATAGAATTCAGGCCGCGACGACGTCGCCATTTTCTAGACGCCGTCGTCAAGCTAGGGTTTCTTTGGGTCTTCAAACTTGACGGCTGATCCAGACGTTGTCTCCATGATTCAGACGGCGTCCCACTTGAGTCTAGACGCAGTCGGGAATATTCAGACGGCGTCTCCAGAGCCTGGTCTTGAATCTTCATCAATCTTCATACCCGTTAGCTACCTTGTCCGTTTTCTTTCCAAATTGAGCCCAAATCAAGTGTATTTCCACCAAATGTCTTCCAAATGCTAAAAATACAAAAAAAACGACTAAGCACATATTTAAGACATTTTTGCATGATTATAAGGGTAAAATGACCCCAAAAAGTGTATAAAATTACACCTCATCACATACCCCTACACTTGGGATTTGCTTGCCCTCACGCAAATAAGCTTTTCTACCTTAACAAGATTACATAATCGGGGCTTTAACTACTCTTTAAAGGCTTCATGGCACAACTAATTAGACCTCATAACTAGAAGCACGGGAAAAATACACTAGCACCTTACAATAAGTGTTTGGATTCTCTCTCTTTCTCTCTCGGTGTATAATGAATTATAACGATATAGAAATCAAAAATTTAACACTCATTACCTAGTCATAGCAAATAAGTTACCATAGGCTTGATAAAGGATCAAACCTCTATCGCCAGCGTAAGTACTAATAGTTACCATCAAAGAGGACTTTAAAGGGTTGTGATGTGTAATTATGCGGGATACATGTAAACGAAAATAGATGGCATTTGGGATAGTGACATTTGGGTGGATTTGAGTGAAGTAGTTAGTCAACTATCTTATGGGAATACACGTTGGCGTGGTTGCTAGTCGAAGACTCGGACAAGATATACAAACTCTACAAAACTCTACATCAAACTCTTTATTTTTCTTTTCTTGACTCCATATTGAACATGAATAAATAAACTAACTAATAAAACTGATAAACGCGAATGGTAGCCCGTATATTTTTTTCTACTATATATATATATATATATATATATATATATATATATATATATATATATATATATATATATATATAGTACTCTTTTCCTACCATTTGCCAACAATAGTATACATTAATGGGGTTTATAGATCACCCCTACACTTGAACTTTTTACAGACTCGATAAGCAAACTAATCTAATGACGCAAATTGGTTGGATCAAAATAACATGTAGACTATTTGGCAAACATATGTGGGTCTTGACTTAACTTTTCTTCCCCATTCTTCCGCGAAATAAATACTAATCCCAATCGTCCCAAAACAATATATACAAGGATAAGGACTTAGCAACCGTGTACTTCAATAATTAACTAAGGGTGTAACACAACGATGTACTAAAAGCGAGTACATGTAGGGTAGGCTAAAGTTTTGGGTGACACAATTGGTTTAAGGGTATGGTTGAGGTTTCACTAGAGGGATCTCACACTAAAAGTGAGCGCGAACAAGGGTGTGGGATAGTTACATAGTCGAGGTAACTAAAATAACAATTACATGTTATAAACATGGGTTAATCCTAGTGTCTCTTATCATTTAACAAATATTATTACTCACTACGCAGTCTCGGGATGCATCCCTAAAGCAAGTTCTAGAAGTTATATACTACCGGTACACTCATATAATTTAATATCAATGCTAAGAGCTCAAGAAAAGGTGACAAGACCGTACGTACACATCCGTAACAAAGACTGAATAGACACATATGACTGCATTTGAGCCCTAACTCGAGAAAGCTTAGAGATATAAATTATCTTGGGCATCAATGGTGGATACCCGAATTCCTAAAGATCTAAGAGAGTAAACCTCACAATTTTAAGGGTGAATTCATTTGAGTGGAAGGGTTTTTGTGCTAGTCGTATAATTTCCTATCAATGAGACACTCTAGCTACTTAGTTTCACCGGTTATGTGATGAAAATTTTAAATTTGGGTTAAAATTTCCCTTTACGATTTATGTTTTGATAGATAACTCATCATTTTAAGTTTAAGCAAAAACAAATGATGGAATAGTTTCTAAGGCTTTTATTTCCCCCTACACTTATTTTAAACATTGTCCCTAATATTCTACAAAGTACTCGTAAACGAATAAAGGGAAGAGAAAAGCAGGTGAAAGAAACTAGTACTCCCCTGGTTATGCTCAAATTTGGAGAAGAAATAATGATCCCGGCTAAATCAACCACAATATAAATGAAATTGATGAACAAAAAATATGAAATATGAAATCTGAAGAAATTCTCGAAAGGTAAGAAATGTACACCTGCAAATACTGAGACTATCATGGGAAGATATCAATGGTTAAGCCCATGTTCTTCTCCATCATACCTGGATGCACGAACTTTTCGGTTAAAGAAACAGACATGGTAAAAGAAAGCGACAATTCAACTAATGAACTTCATAATCGGATGCTCAAGAACTTTAAATTGACTTTTTGATATTTTATCCTACTTTTACTTGTTTAATTTTTATAATAAAATGCTTTTGTTGATGTCGTTGTCTATTTCGTATATTTGTCAAGCTATTGTTCGTGCATTCCCACTTGGAAGATAATACTCAAATTCATTTATTTTTGTTTCATATATTTGATTTGTATACATTATCTACAGGTTTTACACATCATTATGCTCCCGCACCTCTAAATCAGTTTTTTTCCAAGTTATTGACGGTATCTTCAAAAACCTTCTCTAATTGACTTGCGGAATATATCTGAAAGTCAGCACAAAAATTATGGTTCAGCAACCTCTGTAGTATAGCAAACACAGGTTGGATGAATAATTTGGCTAAGTGCTTATATCTAGCTGGTCTTTTTCATAAAAGAAATAGAGTAACTATAAGAGTCGAACCATTCATAGATGATATCACTAAAAGTCTAAGGTTAAGTGTGGCATCAGATTATCATTTTCATGAGTTTCAAGTACACTTAGAGAAAACTTATGTGTTGTAGTACACATACCAGATGGACCACGTAGAGGAGGAATATCCATCGATACAACCACCAATACAATGTGTAGCATGTCCCTCTTCAACCTTAAATATGTACTGCAAAATCAATATGAAAGAAATTATAGGGGGGGAATTTCAAGAATGATCATGTTGGTAGAATGGTTGTTTTGAATACTTTTTAATGAAACAGATCTACATATCTCCTAATTGGGATCTTTGATGCGTCATTTAATATACTAAGTGTTCATAAGCCATAACATAAAGAGATATATCAAATGCTTAATTATGCACGTGGCTAAGAAAATCCTTCATTCGTTTCCTGTTCCAACCATCACATAACATCTACATCTCAGTGCTTGTTATTTGAACTACAACACAGAACATCTGCATCTCAGCAATTCATATTCTGTAATGGGTAAAACTTTTCTTTTATGTGTAACATGTCTGAAATCCAGTTGGCCCAACAGGAATGACACCAATAATGATGCACATATAAGATGTGCGTACATGTTTAAGATATTCAACATACTAAGTACATTGTTTCCTAACGGTAGGTAAAATCCCACATACATATTTAAAATGACAGACTAATAATATACAAGAAAAGTGCAACAACATCTTACATTTCGAAGCCTTGTTGGGTCAAAGCAAGAAAGAGCCCAAAAAACTTTCACTGTCTTGATTTTCTCCGTATTCAACCACTTGCACTTTTAATTTCTATAGAGAATGTGTAATGGTGTAATAACTTTTGAAATGAGCTAGTGATAACTAACAGTAACATCTATGTATTCTGAAAGATGATATCATAGCTAGTTAGTCAGCAAAGATATTCGAACCTAGAAAAAGTCATTATTTGTAAAAGCCATTCTAATTCAATTAGAGCAAATAAATTAAAAAGAATCAGTAGTGCCACAAATCGACCATGTAAGTCTAAATTGTAGAGCCATAAAACCAAATAGGTGGCCAATTTGGTACAATGTGTTTTTCATAAGCTTTCATGTAACCAATTTCTATATTTAAACTGAATCATAATTATAAGAATCAAGATGTTACTTGGTAAAAGAAACAAAACTAACCAATTCTTCTTTGCCTCTTCTACTTGCTTCGAGCACCCCACATATTGTTTCGTTATGCGCGAACATCATAAATTTGGTTCTCACAACCTCAACAACGCTGGAAAAATAACAAAGAAATATGAGACCCTGACATAAAATACATGTGTACAAAAAGAGGTAGAAGCTCAAGTAGCCAACATCGCCATGGTTAAAATAACAATTACTATTTACAAATTAACCATTCTCAAAACTTTCACCCCACTGTTCGAAACTTCCACCCACACACACCCTTTTTAAAGTTACCACCAACCATAGGGAATAACCCCTAATAATCTCAAATAGTGGCTCAATTTCTGTAAGAACACAAAACATACATAATTAAAACAAAAAAGACTGTATATTTATAACAATATAAAAGGGGATTAAACCTTGAGATAAGAGACAATTAACAGCTTCATTGGGGGTGGGTAGCGTCTTTGTTGAGCCGAAATCGTTGCTACACCACCGGCGGACGAATCTCTTTTGCGGCAACTCAGTCACGGTGATGATCTTTGGGAAAAGTGAAAAACCTGATAAGGTCGGCTGCACAACACTGAATGATGGTGGAGAAGATGAACAACTCAAAGATGGTTAGCAAATTAGTATACTCGGCAAACAGAACACACACAAAAGGAGATGGAACCCCAACATATAACGGAGGAACCTGATACGCCAAAGGAGTAAGCTGATGAAGTAAGCCGGAGCAAACACTGCCTGTGGTAGATATCAACAGTCAATGATCGTTGTAGGTGTTTCTAGACAGACATGGAACGGCGAAGGAAAGAAAAAAAATAGAGAGAAAGGTCCAAATAAAACTGGGCCCAAACGGTGGCCCAAAAAAATCGCGGGAGTCCAATTTTGGAAAACGACGTCGTATTTGATCGGTAATGATAGTATTTATAATTTTAAATTTGAATTTTCCAATCCAAACTTTCACTTTTTCAATTATACAAACCATCATCAGTTAGTCCAATCTGATGTGGGCTCAACGAGGTCCAACTTAAAAACTCTTAGTTGAAGGGCTATTTTCACGAATTTGTTAATGGATTTAATATCTTCAGAATACGGGCTTATACTATAAGTGGGCCCAATTCTAATCAAACCCACACACACGTACATATACGTGTAGATACGTTTTGACTTTTGGCTCGAGTTAGATATTTAGAGTACCTTTTATTTCTCAACGTATTGATCACAAGATTAGTTTAGCTAAAACCCTGAAAATTTATATACTCTAGTATATTTTCCTGTGTATCAATGACTTCTACTACAAAACATATATTGCATATAAAATGGCGGATGCTAAACACTATAAGAATATTAAACATGACGGCCATTATTGGTTGGGGGTAATGATATTTGTGTCCTTCAGACATCGACAGTATCAAAGTATATTATTGGTCTTATCTTTGTATCTTTGTTATAATCAGATAAATATTCTAAGAGCACCCATTTATTTTCTTCAAAATTGATCCATCTCGTTAGGTTCCATTACGAACCACAAGATAACAAACATGTCGTTGTTGGTAACTTAAATATTACCCAAATCTTTATATTAAGTATTTCCAAATCGGCATGACAACTAAGTTTGTTCGGTTTATATATTTTTTCTTTAAACTTTTATTAGTTTTAAATTTGTGCACGCATGAAGTTTGAGCAGATAATATAGGGAATAATAATATTACAATAACTCTGATTTAAAAACGGGTAAGCGAATGCGGTTTTCCTTATTCAGGTTATTTAAAGAGGGTGAGTCTTTTTTATTCAGTTGTACGCGGCCTCATCAGGTTAATCCCGAGATCATTTCCGACCCTTCCTTGGCACCCACCTCAAATGGGAACGAGTTTTGAACCGTTGATTTCTTGATTAAAAGCAAAGAACATTATCACTAAGCCATTTGATGGTGGTTTAAAATTGTTCTATAAACTTATATTAAAATTTTAATATTTATATAATTATAACAAGCATGATTGTCTGCGCGTTGCTGCGGGGCGTTATTTTTATTTATTTATTTTGTGTGTGCTTATTTTTTCGGTCTCATGTTTAATAGTTTATTTTTTTATATGGGCTTATGTGTTGGGCCTCATGGCGCGGGTATTTTTTGATCTGAAGAAATCAGTATTTAAAAAAAAAAAATTTATTTATCTTGTGTGTGCTTATTTTTTCGGTCTCATGTTTAATAGTTTGTTTTTTTATATGGGCTTATGTGTTGGGCCTCATGTCGCGGGTATTTTTTTATCTGAAGAAATCAATATTTTAAAAAAAAATTTCTATGTTGTGCCGATATTTTGTATAAATTTAATATAATTTTATAACGTCTAAAATTGCTCTATTTTAAAACGGATGTCTCTTACTGGCCAATTAAAAAGTCAAAATTGAGTATTTTGATTAACATAGTTTAGTTTTTCGTCCTGAAAAAATGTATAAAAGTACCTGCGTTAAAATCAGTGTTGTAAAAAAATGTCTATAAGGCCGATTAATCGCCGCTTAGGCGCTACTGAGCCACCAACCTTGTTGATTTGTGTAAATTGTTCGAACAAATCGGTCACCCGTGGTCAATAGCAGTCAACAACGATCAATAGTGGTCAAACTTACCGAAAACTTGCAAATCTTGCCAGAAATAATCAAAACTCATCGTAAACTTGTTTTAATCACTTATAGTAGTTGTTCATATCTATTACAAGTTGTTTTTTTGAAAAAATCCTTCCGGAAATACTCAAACTCGACAGAAATTCTTTAAACTCGCCGAAAATACCAAATATTGACAGAAATACTTATATTAGTTGTTTATATCTATTGCAAGCTGTATTACTCACTGAAACATCACTGATTGTGTTACTCACTGAAGAATTAGTGAGTGTGTTACTCACTGAAGCATCAGTGAGTGTGTTAGTCACTAAAGCATCAGTGAGTGTTGTATAAAGCTCTTTCAACAACAAGCTTTAGGGACGTCAAAGACCAACTGAAAAAACACTTTACCTCACTGATGCGGTATCAGTGAGTAAAGTACCTGAGCTACAAACCAAATCAGAGGCGCTAAAATGTGACAAAGTCTCTTTGACTACGAATACACTATCTCTGAAGAAACAAACATGAAATATGAGGGGGAGGGGGGGGGAACTTTCTTGAGAAGATAAGCTAAAAGCAAATGCAAGAAAGTCAAACAAGTACGGGGAGAGTTGGTTTAAAGGTGGGAGCAATTGCCAACACTGTTCTTAAAGTATGGTTGTTGTCTTTCCAAAAATAGAGAACATTTAATGAAAGATGTACTTCTCCACTAAATGCATGACACGTCTTAACAACCCTCACATGTTACCTTCGTATCCCTAACGATATAAGAAAATGTTTGTAATAGATATAGGCAAAGATTCTAAACACAAAAATAATACATAGTATTATAGTGATATGGTCATCATCTTCTTTGATCATAAGCCAAGCTAGCAGACTATGATTCATAAAAAAAAGAGTTTTATTTGTTATTTAATTGGTATAGTGTTTCACAACTATCTATTTTTTTTATCTTTGATTCATCTCTAATAAGCATAATACTATTTTTCATTTCACCAATCACCGCTATGCAAAAACAGTGTTCGTGATTGCATACACATGTTAAGTAAAGTGTCACACATAATAAATTATTGATCACCATGCATGGTATCTACCTTCGAGCACATATTGAAATTATTATAGCATACATTTTAAATATCTATTTCATTTAGAAGAACATAATGTTTGGGTCTTTGGGAGAACATTATGTGTAAGAAAACAGACATTTCTCTTACCAAAAGAATGATAGGATAATATATATCTTATGCATCATATTTTCTTGTAGTATGAATGATTGTGTTACAATAGAATACATAACACTAGAATTATTAAATATATGTTATTAGATTGAAAAACAACCCATTACAACCTCTTTGTATTGAACACACCATAATTTTTCAAAAAAATTGAGAACCTAAGTTGTGAGTGTTCTAGTTCACCAAATTCCAAAGTTGCAAAAATCGTGAATCGTTAGCCGGACGGTCGACCACCTTGACAAATTCTATGTCCTCGGCTGGTAAATTCGTGGGAAACTATGGCGCAATGCATCTTTTATAGGTGACCATTGACCATTCTCCACAGACCTAGCTTTATAAAATAAACCCCATGTTTTAGTGACTTTTAGTCAGAAATTAAGATATAATGTATAATCTATTTTTCGAAAAGAGGTTATAAAAAGTTAAATGGTGTTTAAAAAACATTAAGGATGTGCTTGGTAGGAGGTTTTAGAGGGTAGTCAATGATAATTATAATGAAAGGTAATGCTTGGTTTTCTATAATACATTTTTTCATTACCTAAAAGTGGATAATAACCCACCCAAATTAGGGGTATTAGAAAATAATTACCCACTTAAACTTTTTTTTACCCCACGATCATTCTTCCTAAATTTTAGCCCATTTATCTTTTACTTTTTTATATTGTAAATTGATATATTTTTTTGTTACCAGATTGATGTATATCAATTTCTAACGTGAATTTCATACGACTACTGATGTTTGCACAAAAAAAAAATATATATTTATGTATATACATAAATTTTATATCATATGTACTTATGCAAAAGATGCGTTTACAGGATCTCATACGTAATACATACAAATTAGAATTTTATTACCTTCAGACTTTTTAACAAATTTCTACAAAGACTACTATGTATAAAAATATATACGGTAACTAATTTGCAAATGATTGTAAAGACATGTTAAAAATTATGTATCAATGAACATGTTATAGAGATCCACTTGTTAGTATGTGTGTGCTTGTAACGATTTACTATACAAATCAACGAACCAACCAACATCAATGCAATGAAAGTAGTTCATTATATTCCTTAGTATACCCTTTACCTTTCCTATTCCGATTACCTTATTTGAACCAAACGCACCCCAAGAGAAGGAGGTACGGTGGCGCCGAAGGTGGTGCAAAGACCAACGGCGCCAGAAAACCAACGGCGCACCGTTACCTCGGTGGCGCCGTTCGTTCTCGCGCCGTCACCACCAGCCCAGGTTTTTTTTTGTTTTTTTTTTAAATCTGACCGTTGGGGGGAAGGAATATAGCCGTTATTTTTGAATTTATACCCCAAAAATCCTATAAATACCTCCTTATTTTTCTATTTTTTCACACACTCTTCCAATTTCATTTACATATCAATAAACACTCACTTTTCTTTCAAATATGGATCCAAACTATCCCGTCTTCGCAAACACTTTAGAAACTTATGATGCTTATTTTCAAGACGACCGGGAGCGATATATTCGTTCTTATCAAGAGTATGAACAATATATGGCTTTGTGTGAACAAGAAGCTGGTGGATCGGGAACGAGATCGAGACCGAGTCCTAAAAAGAGGGCATACATACCACGTCAACGAGAAACGGCGGATGAACGTCTAATCGACGACTGTTTTAGCGACGAAGAGATTGATCCTAAATATACCGAAGAGAATATTTGGCGAAGGTATCGTATGAGCTCTATATTCCACAGGAATGGACCGAAAGATGTGATTTACATGTTCGAAAACATAAAGTACTCAGAGATAGCAAAGTACACAACGATCTTCGAGATGACCTTGTGGAGCATGTTTGGAACCGTAACTACTAGTTTGTAATTTTTATTTCTTGTTTACGTATTATCTTTTTTATGTTTTTACTTTTATTGTAATGTGTTTTTTTTAAATGAATGAAGTTAATTTTAGTTAATATTATGTATTTTTAATTTTATGTAAAAAAAATAAAAAATTCCAACGGCACCAGATTTTTACCCCACGAATGTGGTGCCGTTAGGAAAAAGTGCTGACGTGACAGCACTTTTTCCTAGCGGCACCACCAAACGGCACCACTGTACCCAGTGCTCTTAAAGTGAAAACATTAAAAACATGATTGTTATGACGATATAATCGGGCTTAAAGTTACCCACCAACTTCTACTCACCTACAAAACCTATTGAAATATGCAAGATATAAGATGAGAGTAAAACATAACAAGATGAAGTAAAAATAAATGAGATTTTAAAGAAATAATATTGTGAAAGACTATATACAGTAGTATTTATATTGGATAAAATATATCTTCCTTCTATAGCTCTTTGCTAGCGTTATTTTTAATAGAGTAAACTACACCGTTCGTCTTTGTGGTTTGCGTTGACCGCAACCCTTCGTCCCTTGACCGAAAAAATTGCACCGTCCGACCGTAAGTGGGAAGCGTTTTCCGTCGTTGGTCCCTCACTTTAACGGTCTTCGGTTACGTTCTTTAATAGTCCACGTGTGATACGCAACGTGAGGGCATTTTTGTCTTTTTACCCTTTATTTTTAACTAATCTTTTTCGTATAATTACCTTTTTCAACCATCACCACCACCACCATCTCTCCAAGAATCCTTTTACCTTCATATATTCATCTCTTATCACTCCCAGTATTTCTAAAAAACACATTCAACATCAAGTTAAAAAACTATACACCACCATCATCACCTTCACAATCTCAAAATCAAAACCCAAAAACATTATTCCAAAACCCATAAATACCGACACCCCATACTGAAATCAACTATCTAATGTTCACATGATTCTTTTAACAATCCCATTGATTTCCTTCGCTTTGGAATCTATCTCCCTAACCCACAAAAGCAAAGTTAAAATTATAATTATCATATTACTAAACCACTAATTTGTACCACCATTTGGGTTAAATAAAAACACTCATTGAAAATTTCAAAGCATAATTCCATTTCATGTTAGACCAATTTATTAACAGTGATTACTTATATTTCATTAATGGAAAATGTTATTACATTTCATCGGGTTATTTTTTCATGATGAAAAGGGTACGGGTTTAGTGGTGGGAGAATGAAGAGGAGATCGATTAAACCCACAAACAAGAACAAAGGGGTGTTTGGTTTTAACAGGCACTTAAGTAATGTATTCATCTAAAGATCTAAACTTTCATGTATTCATTTGAAGATCAAATCTCAAATTTAGATCTAAATTTAATATATTCACTTCAAGAGCAAAACCCATTTGGAATCACATGAAAACAGGTTACGAGTGTCTTTCAAAAAAGAACTGAGTTTTTATATAATAAAAAAAAATAGTTCTCATATTAAAAAATATAGTTCTCATATTAGGATGAAGAACTGAGTTTTTATATGCTTTTTTAAGTTGGAGGTTTGATTTTAATTTATTTGTGGTGTTCGGTATTGAGTTAGATGTTTTGATTTAATGGTGTTTCTGGAAATAAGATAATGGTTGGTGTGGTGATGAAGATAGAGATGAAGTTAATGGAAGAAGATGAAGATAGTTAAAGATGCAGGTGGGTTGTGAAGGACAGGGAAGAAGTAAAGGTAAAATGACAATTATACCCTTATGTGCATGGCATATGAGATGACTTAACGAAGGTTAGTGGACCCAGTTAAAGTGAGGGACCAACGACGGAAAACGTTTTCCACTTAAGGTCGGACGGTGCAATTTTTTCGCTCAAGGGACGAAGGGCTGCGGTCAACGCAAACCATAAGGACGAACGGTGTAGTTTACTCTTAAATAAGAGACTGCACATCTGCAATTTATTGTAAATTTTCAGAATGCATTATTAAGCCTCGTTATATGAAAAGTAACCATTCTATAGACTTTGTTGAACACGTTCATGTATCGGCGTGTTAGGTTTGGTGTTGGCTATTTTGTAACGACTGTATTTCGAAATTAGGAAACGTGTCTTTGTTTATGTGGTCGGGACCATTTGCATAACCCTTGTGGATTACGGAGGCTCTAAATGTCGATATCACGGAACCAAGAAAAAAACATTTATGTTATAAACAAATACTATAGATCATCTCAACATCCCAGGCAAATTTACGGTATGAATTGTCTTGCAAAATTCCAAAGCCATGTAAGTTTCTAAGAAACAGAAGTTAGTCAAACAACAATTTCAAAGAGGGACAAAATTCTTTTATTCAAAGCAGTCTAAAAATAATTGAAAAAATGGATTCAACTATGAAAAAAGTCAAAACATTTAAACGCATTCAAAGAAACTTTAATATGTTTCCCTATGAATCAAACGTATTCTTTAAATTCAAATTCAAAGTATTTAAACGCAGTCAAAGACACATTAATACTTTCCCAATGAATTAAACGCATTCTTTAAATACTTTGATTAAGTTGTTACATAATTCCATTTATTTTTTATTTAATTAAAAATATGTCATCTGGCTTATTAAATTCTAATCTCATTTATGATGATTGATCTAATAGTCCATAAGTTTGCCTATTGTTTTTTACTTTAAAGTGTATATCACAACTAGACGAGTACCCGTGCATAGCACCGGTAATTTCTAGCTGCAGATAATTAACGATATGCGATATTGTGGTAAATATTTCTTATAACGTTCAAAATAAGCGTTTTTCTAACAAAAATATAAAGAATATCTGCAGAAAGTACCCGTAAGAGTTGAGAAGTGAAAGTGAGGGTATATTGAGAGATTATTTTTTGTTGTAAAATAACATTTGTGTGGGGAGATATGAAATGGTTTGTGTGAATTTATATGGTGGATGCGGTTACACATTTTTAATAATCATTATCGATAGTAATGATTTTTAACAGTTACACTTTTTAATAATTATTGAAGGCCGTTACAATGATAAATTAAATGGGCTATTATAATGTTATAATGGTATTGATAACTGAATTTATTATTCAAATGTTGTTACAATTTATTGTGTTTCATATAATAAAATTCAATTTTCAT
Source organism: Tanacetum coccineum (assembly GCA_026074375.1). Lineage (NCBI taxonomy): Eukaryota > Viridiplantae > Streptophyta > Magnoliopsida > Asterales > Asteraceae > Tanacetum > Tanacetum coccineum. Next base: position 23,425 of record BQNB010069790.1, read on the forward strand.
TCATTCCTTAAATACATTCAGTTTTCACTTTTCACATTCACATTCAAGAATTGTAGCAATATTCTTAGTATAGAAGTATAGATAGATAAAATCGCAATATTTATTTCCTCTTTTTGCCTTCTTTATTTAAACCCGAGTCACAAATAATAACAAAAAATAAAATAAAATTACATATGAATATATAAATTTTTGATAAAGTCAAGATCATGAAAACTCTAATAGCACAACATATAATTTCGTTGGCTTTTTGTTTTCTTTTTCAATCGTGGACCAGCTAGACCTTTTACTTTATGGCTTACAATAGTGACGACATTCGGTGGTAGAGGGGTTTGTTGGTGGCGGGTTTCGGTGTTGATGATGTTACAATCATGGATGAGCTCGTTGGTGGAGGTGAATGGTGGTGTAGTGGTGGAGTTGGTGGGAGAGAGAGTTTATAGGCTTCATGAAACCCGCTATGCAAGGCTGCAAAGAAACCAACATATATATATATACAGTCTAAAAAATATAACATACTTTCATCATTAGGGTTTTGAGAAAAGGAGGCATACATTTTTTAAGGATTTAATCG
>BQNB010069791.1:0-33362 GCA_026074375.1 Tanacetum coccineum
GGATGACATGATTGGTATGACAAACGATAGGGGCGCGATGAACAACTAACTAATTCATACTAAGAATAAAATCGAATCACTCAGTTCTAAGGGAGGCAAATTAGCAAAACAAATCTTATTATCAAAACGAAGCGGACAGTTCGAATATTCATGGTCAGACTTTTCATAGGCGTAGATATCGATAAGGTATAATTAAGTAGCGTAAGGAAGATACTAAGGTGTTTAGAAAATGAAACAGAATCACAGGATGTGTTACACCCGCATCAAATAAGACAAAAACAGCACGATCATTCAAGAAGAGAGTTCCCGAAACGCTACCTGAAGAGTTAGCCTCCTGATCCTTGGTCAAAGAAAATACTTGCCCCTTAGCAGCAGGTAAGCAACGAATGAAACAATGAAGATAATTTAAAGCTAAGATCAAAATACAAAAGGAAGCGATCATATCAAAATACGAAAGGAAGCCTAATGTCTACCCAATCCTCAAAGGTCATAACCTAGGTTTTACAGGTCGAAATGGATCTGATACCAAAATTGTAACATCCCGCTCCGATAAAGAGACCAAGAGTTACATTATTGGGTCATACCCGAACATATAAACGCAAGCAGAAGACTTTATTAATCAAAATACCAAGTCATAAAATAAAATGACTTCCTATAATATTAAATTTCAACAAAGTCAAATGAAAGAAATCTTCAATAGGAAAGGTCTTAAAACATAAATCCAAATAAAAAGGGTTCTTGTAAAGGTGGGTCCTCTAAAAGCTCATACTCTCAACGCTCATATCCCAGCTTCCCGCTTAGTACCTGCCGCAGGAAAAGAAAACGCGGCTAAGCTAACGCTCAGTGAACAGATATAATAATAATAACGGTAATAAAATGAAGGAATGAACGAAACGAATATCGAGAACCTGCCAAACGAATGCCAAATGATATATATAGAACAATGAATAGGATAAGAGTAATCAAAGGAATGCCCACGAGCCCAAACAAATGTCTAAAGCATGCCACATGCTTAGACCCTAAACAAATAATCAGATAGTCATAATCAAATGTACACAGGTATGCATTCCCTGATGTACCAAATGTGATATGGGGTGTATTGCACACACACAACCATTCACCTGAACTGAACGGAACAAAGTACCTAGGATGCATCCATACGCTCCCTGCAAAACAAAGTTATATCCATATACCCAAGCACTATGGTGAGTGTACGAACATATATAATCAAATCATAATAAGTGCTCATACAAAAGGGAACGCCATGGACCAATCACACCGCCACAGATAGTGGCATGCCATTGGTGCATCAATGACATGGTCATGGTACCTCCATGACTAGATACAAATAGCTCGGGCAAGATTAAAGCAAAAGATATAAGTGAACAAGATACTGAAAATCAAGATAACGGATTCTACATCATATTCAAACGAGGATCAACAGAATCATAATTGCGAATATTAAATCAAACGGAATATCAATGAATATCAAATGAATCATGAGAGCGGATAACAGATCAAATAGAGGATCAAATGAATCAAGTAGCTAAACAAATGATAATTATGTCATGAGATGTCCTTACTAAAAGGAACGGAATGTATGTACCTTAACCAACAAGCGACGGAGAGAAAGAACACGAAGACAAAGGATTACACCCTCGACACCAGATCTACATAAATCCATGATTACATATTATTATCTATCTTATTTCATAAGTTTATTACTTGATCTTACTGAATATAGAGTTTACTTGACTTAATTAAGTTTTCCAAAAATTTCGGATTTTAACTACTTATTTAAGGTAAGTTTCCATACATAAATGACCCATAAAAATATCTTCTAAATTTACACCAAAAATCACAGAGGTTCCCACACATGTCTAATACACTCATGATCATTAGTTTAATTTATTTCCATGTTTAAGTATCCCTTTGACCCTTGTTACCCAAAACAGACCCGAATTTTGACCTGGCAGAACCTTTGAAAAGTTGACGCGTATTTACCATACTTAGACAACTCAGAAAAATCTCAAAAAAATCATGGACGTAGCTAATATCATGAAGATTAACCCACGTAAATTTCAAAGGCTAATTCGTTATGGTTTGAGAATTAAAAATCAAATACTACAACTGAATTTTTCGAATAGAAATCCCAGATTCGACACTTAATCTTATAAAATCTAAAAATCGACCTTCCCGACCTCCAATTGACATGAGGCCGGATTTTCCAGAAACTAGATTCATTGAACTTCACCTTAGGCTCAAGAATTATGTCAAAACCAATTTTTATCATTAAGATATACCCCGTTGAACATGACCTAAAATTCTGCCCAGAATTATTAACCATGAAAACCCTAATTAACACCCATCAAAACCAACCCTAGAGTTTCTAATCTTGTAGTTTTATTAATAACACATTTAATGATCATCTTAGGGTTTCATAACATGCAATTAAACCATTTTAAATTAGATTAACCCTAGAGAAATTGACAAGAATATAAACACTTTATTTCTTACAATCTTTTAGGTTTTATATGAAAACTTTTGCATATGAAATCATGGTGACACAAGAATGAAACAAATTAAGATTTACCTATGGAATGGGGGAGGAGTACAAATCAAACACCAAGAACACACCAAAGATTGAAGATCAAACCACACCAAGATTACTCAAAAACACCTAAACCTTCTTCTTGCTTGAAACTTTGATGGAAGAGTACACAAAATTATGGAGTAAGAATTTTGAGAGAATGATGAGAATGGGAGAGAGGGGGCCGAATTTATAAGGATGGAGAGAAAGGGGGATAAAATCTTTTATAATTTAAAAAGATTACACATGTTTATCTTAATCCCTTTACACTCTTTTCCTAAATAAGTTTCATTACAAAAATATAATATTTTGGTGTATAATCTCCTATAGGGGGCCGAATTTAAGAGACAAGGAGGGGGAACAAAATAAAAAAAATTCCATTTTTAAGATTGCACAAAATACTTACTAAAACCTTTTAATGTTTATCTTTTAAAAAAGGTTCTTTAACAAATGAAAGTAAATATACAAAATAATCAAATTATAAGTTATATTCAAAATTACCAATATGAAATGAAATTCAAATTTTTGGGTTTTACAACTCTTCCCCTCTAAAAAGAAAATTTTATATTATATATATGATATATATATATATAATATTATTTTTGTTAAATCAAATACCTTATGTTATAATCTCTTATAATTCCCAAAATTAGTAACCTAAAGGTTTTAATTTTAAGTGCTTATTAATAACTTTAGTTAATTCCAAAATTAGAACCAATAATGAGATGAAATTTAAATTTTTGGGTTTTACAACTCTTCCCCTCTAAAAAGAAAATTTTGTCCTCGAAATTGAAATAGGTAAATGAATTCAGGGTTATTCAGATTATCAAGGATGGCATGATTGGTATGACAAACGGTAGGGGCGCGATAAACAACTAACTAATTCATACTAAGAATAAAATCGAATCACTTAGTTCTAAGGGAGGCAAATTAGCAAAACAAATCTTATCATCAAAACGAAGCAGACAGTTCGAATATTCATGGTCAGACTTTTCATAGGCGTAGATATCGATAAAGTATAATTAAGTAGCGTAAGGAAGATGCTAAGGTGTTTGGAAAACAAAACAGAATCACTGGATGTGTTGCACCCGCATCAAATAAGACAAAAACAGCACGATCATTCAAGAAGAGAGTTCCCGAAAAGGTACCTGAAGAGTTAGCCTCCTGATCCTTGGTCAAAGAAAATACTTGCCCCTTAGCAGCAGGTAATCAAAAAATGAAACAGCGAAGACAATTTAAAGATACGATCAAAATATAAAAGGAAGCGATCATATCAAAATACGTAAGGAAGCCTAATGTCTACCCAATCCTCACATGTCATAACCTAGGTTTTACAGGTCGAAATGGCTCTGATACCATAATTGTAACATCCCGCTCCGATAAAGGGACCAAGAGTTAGGTTATTAGGTCATATCAGAACATATAAACGCAAGCGGAAGACTTTATTAATCAAAATACCAAGTCATAAAATAAAATGACTTCCAACAATATTAAATTTCAACAAAGTCAGATGAAAGAAATCTTCTAAAGGAAAGGTCTTAAAACATAAATCCAAATAAAAAGGGTTCTTCTAAAGGTGGGGCCTCTAAAAGCTCATACTCTCAACGCCCATATCTCAGCTTCCCGCTTAGTACCTACCGCAGGAAAAGAAAACGTTGGAGACTAACGCTCCGTGAAAGATTAATAATAATAACGCTAAAAAAATGAAGGAATGAACGAACGAATAACGATAACCTGCCAACTGAACGCCAAACGATATATATTTGAATCAATGAATAGAAAAAGAAGAAATCAAAGTAATGCCCACGAGCCCAAACAAATGTCTAAAGCATGCCACATGCTTAGACCCTAAACAAATAATCAGATAGTCATAATCAAATGTACACAGGTATGCATTCCCTGATGTACCAAATGTGATATGGGGTGTATTGCACACACACAACCATTCACCTGAACTGAACCTGAACAAAGTACCCAGGATGCATCCATACGCTATCCTACAAAACCAAATGTTATATCCATATACGACAAGCACTATTGCGAGTATACGAACATATATAAATCAAATCAAAATAAGTGCACAATACAAAAGGGAAAATTTAGTGCCATATCCACCACCCACAATAGTGTCATGCCATTGGTGCCATCAATGACATGGTCCATGGTACTCCCCCCCACCACACCCCCCCACCCCCCCCCCACCACAACCTTGGGGGAACCACCCCACCCACAACAAACCCCCCCCCCCCCCCATGACTAGAAACAAATTGCTCGGGCAAGATTTAAAGCAAAAGATAATAAGTGAACAAGATACTTAAAAATCAAGATAACAGATCTAATCTCATATTTAAACAAGAATTAACATAATCATAATTGTGAGTATCAAATAAAATGGATTATCAATGAATAACAAATGAATCATGAGAACGGATAACAAATCAAATGGAGTATCAAATGAATCATGAGAACGGATAATAAATCAAATGGATCAAGTAGCTAAACAAATGAGAATCAGGTCATGAGATGTCCTTACTAAAAGGACGGAATATCTGTACGAATAACGGAACGGACTAAAGAACCTATAAATCGTAACAATAGTAAAGAGAGGTATGTATCAAGAATATATGTACCTTAACAAATAAGCAATCAGAGAGAGTGAACACAAAGACAAAAGATCAAAACCTCTTCACTGAATCTACACAAATCCATGATTACATATTATTATCTATCTTATTTCATAAGTTTTATCACTTGATCTTACCATAAATAAAGTTTACTTGACTTAATTAATGTTTCCAAAAATTTCAGATTTTGACTACTTATTTAAAGGTAAGTTTCCATACATAAATGACCCATAAAAACATCTTCTAAAATTACACCAAAAATTACAAAGGTTCCAACATATGTCTAATACACCCATGATCATTAGTTTAATTTATTTCCATGTTTAAGTATCCCTTTGACCCTTGTTACCCAAAACTGACCCGAATTTTGACCCGGCAGAACCTTTGAAAAGTTGACACGTAAAAACCCAACTTATACAACTCATAAAATTCTGAAAATAATCATGGATGTAGCTAATATCATAAAGATTATCCCACGAAAATTTCAAAGGCTAATTCGTTATGGTTTGAGAACTAAAAATCAAATACTACAACTAAATTTTTCGGATAAAAATTCCAGACACTTAGTCTTATAAAATCTAAAAATCGAACTTCCTGACCTCCAATTGACATGAGGCCGGATTTTCCAGAAACTAGATTCATTGAACTTCACTTTAGACTCAAGAATTATGTCAAAATCAATTTTTATCATTAATATATACCCCGTTGAACAATACCTAAAATTCTGCTCGGAATTATTAACCATAAAAACCCTAATTAACACCCATTAAAACCAACCCTAGGGTTTCTATTCTTGTATTTTTTTTATTAATAACATCATTAATGATCATTTAGGGTTTCAAAACAAGTAATTAAACCATTTTAAATTAGATCAACCCTAGAGAAATTAACAAGATTATGCACACTTAATTTCTTACAATCTTTTAGGTTTTATATGAAATCATGGTGACACAAGAATGAAACAAATTAAGACTTACCTATGGAATGAGGGATGAGAACAAATCAAACACCAATAACACACCAAAGATTGAAGATCAAACCACACCAAGATTACTCAAAAACAACTAAACCTTCTTCTTGCTTGAAACTTTGATGGAAGAATACACAAAATTATGGAATAAGAATTTTGAGAGAATGATAAGAATGGGAGAGAGGGGGGTCGAATTTATAAGGATGGAGAGAAGGGGGGAAAAATCTTTTATAACTTTAAAAAGATTAACACAGTTTAGTCTTAATCCCTTACACATCTTTTTCCTAATAAGTTCATTACACAAAAATAAAAGATTTTGGTGTATAATCACCTATAGGGGCTGGATTTAAGAGATAAGGAGGGGGAACAAAATAATTTTTTTCCATTTTTAAGATTCCACAAAAATACTTACTAAAACCTTCTAATGTTTATCCCTTAAGATAGGTTCTTTTAACAAAGAAAAGTAAATATACAAAATAATCAAATTACAAGATATATTATTTATTTATTTTAAATTGGCCGGCCATATATATATATATATATATATATATATATATATATATATATATATATATATATAATAAAATATATAAATATAACTAATATATATATATATATGTATATATATATATATTATATTTTCCTAAACAAATACCTTATGTTATATCTCTTAAATTTCCTAAAATTATTACCTAAGGTTTTAATTTCATTTGCTTATTAATAAACTTTAGGTTATATTCAAAATTACCAATATGAGATGAAATTCAAAATTTTGAGTTTTACAACTCTTCCCATCTAAAAAGAAAATTTTGTTCTTGAAATTGAAATAGGTAAATGAATTCAGGGCTATTTAGATTATCAAGGATGACATAATTGGTATGACAAACGATAGGGGCGCGATGAACAACTAACTAATTCATACTAAGAATAAAATCGAATCACTCGGTTCTAAGGGAGGAAAATTAGCAAAACAAATCTTATTATCAAAACGAAGCGGACAGTTCGAATATTCATGGTCAGACTTTTCATAGGCGTAGATATCGATAAGGTATAATTAAGTAGCGTAAGGAAGATACTAAGGTGTTGAGAAAATGAAACAGAATCACAGGATGTGTTACACCCGCATCAAATAAGACAAAAACAGCACGATCATTCAAGAAGAGAGTTCCCGAAACGGTACCTGAAGAGTTAGCCGCCTGATCCTTGGTCAAAGAAAATACTTGCCCCTTAGCAGCAAGTAATCAACGAATGAAACAGCGAAGACAATTTAAAGCTAAGATCAAAATACGAAAGGAAGCGATCATATCAAAATACGAAAGGAAGCCTAATGTCTACCCAATCCTCAAAGAGGTCATAACCAGGTTTTACAGGTCGAAATGGATCTGATACCAAAATGTATCTACTAAGCAAAACGAGAATCAGGCCATTACTTGTGGTAACCAACAGGAACCCAACCAAAATTGGGGATCCAACATTCCAAACTCTCCATCTTCGTCTGTTTTCAAATGTAGGTCGTACAGATCGTCCTTTGGTATTTAGACTCGGGCTATTCAAAACATATGACGGGGGATCGCTCTCGGCTCATGAATTTCATGAAAAAGTTTATCGGAACAGTTAGATTCGGGAATGACCACTTTGGTGCTATCATGAGTTATGGAGATTACGTGATTGGTGATAGTGTGATCTCCAGGGTATACTATGTAGAAGGACTGGGACACAATCTATTTTCTGTAGGACAATTTTGTGATTCTGGTCTGGAAGTTGAATTCAGAAAGCATTCTTGTTATGTTCGAGATTTGGATTGTAACACCCCACTCCGATAAAGACACCAAGGGTTACGTTATGGTGTCATATCAGAACATATAAACGCAAGCGGAAGACTTTATTAATCAAAATACCAAGTCATAAAAATAAAATGACTTCCAACAGTATCAAATTCCAACAAAGTCAAATGAAAGAAATCTTCAAAAGGAAAGGTCTTAAAACACAAATCCCAAATCAAAAAGGGTTCTTCTAAAGGTGGGGCCTCTAAAAGCTCATACTCTCAACGCTAATATCTCAGCTTCCCGCTTAGTACCTACCGCAGGAAAAGAAAACGTGGATAAGCTAACGCTCAGTGAACAGATATAATAATAATAACGCTAATAAAATGAAGAAATGAACGAAACGAATATCGAGAACCTGCCAAATGAATGCCAAACGATATATATAGAACAATGAATAGGATAAGAGTAATCAAAGGAATGCCCACGAGCCCAAACAAATGTCTAAAGCATGCCACATGCTTAGACCCTAAACAAATAATCAGATAGTCATAATCAAATGTACACACGTATGCATTCCGTAATGTACCAAATGTGATATGGGGTGTATTGTACACACATAACTATTCACCTGAACTGAACGGAACAAAGTACATAGGATGCATCCATACGCTCCCTACAAAACAAAGATATATCCACATACACATGCACTATGGCGAGTGTACGAACATATATAATAAAATCATAAAAAGTGCACATACAAAAGGGAACGCTATGGAACAATCACATCGCCACAAATAGTGTCATGCTATTGGTGCATCTATGACATGGTCATGGTACCTCCATGACTATATATAAATAGCTCGGGCAAGATTAAAACAAAAGTTATAAGTGAACAAGATACTGAAAATCAAGATAACGGATCTAATCTCATATTTAAACAAGAATCAACATAATCATAATTGCGAGTATCAAATCAAATGGGTTATCAATGAATATCAAATGAATCATGAGAACGGATAACAAATCAAATGGAGTATCAAATGAATCATGAGAACGGATAATAAATCAAATGGATCAAGTAGCTAAACAAATGAGAATCAGCTCATGAGATGTCCTTACTAAAAGGATGGAATATCTGTACGAATAACGGAATGGACTAAAGAACCTATAAATCGTAACAATAGTAAAGAGAGGTATGTATCAAGAATATATGTACCTTAACGAATAAGCAATCGAAGAGAGCGAACACGAAGATAAAAGGTCAAAACCTCTTCACTGAATCTATACAAATCCATGATTACATATTATTATCTATCTTATTTCTTAAGTTTTATCACTTGATCTTACCATAAATAAAGTTTACTTGACTTAATTAATGTTTCCAAAAAATTTAGATTTTGACTACTTATCTAAAGGTAAGTTTCCATACATAAATGACCCATAAAAACATCTTTTAAAATTTCATCAAAAATTACAAAGGTTCCTACATATGTCTAATACACCCATGATTATTGGTTTAATTTATTTACATGTTTAAGTATCCCTTTGACCCTTGTTACCCAAAACTGACCCGAATTTTGACCTGGCAGAACCTTTGAAAAGTTGACGCGTAAAAACCCAACTTAGACAACTTAGAAAATTCTGAAAAAAATCATGGATGTAGCTAATATCATGAAGATTATCCCTTTAAATTTTCAAAGCTAATTCGTTATGGTTTGAGAATTAAAAATCAAATACTACAACTGAATTTTTCGGATAGAAATTCCAGATTCGACACTTAATCTTATAAAATCTAAAAATTAACATTCCCGACCTCCAATTGACATGAGGCCAGATTTTACAGAAACTATATTCTTTGAACTTCACTTTAGGCTAAAGAATTATGTCAAAATCAATTTTTATCATTAAGATATACCCCGTTGAACATGACCTAAAATTCTGCCCGGAATTATTAACCATGAAAACCCTAATTAACACCCATTAAAACCAACCCTAGGGTTTCTAATCTTGTATTTTTTTTATTAATAACATCATTAATGATCATCTAGGGTTTCAAAACAAGTAATTAAACCATTTTAAATTAGATCAACCCTAGAGAAATTAACAAGAATATACACACTTAATTTCTTACAATCTTTTAGGTTTTATATGAAATCATGGTGACACAAGAATGAAACAAATTAAGACTTACCTATGGAATGAGGGAGGAGTACAAATCAAACACCAATAACACACCAAAGATTGAAGATCAAACCACACCAAGATTACTCAAAAACACCTAAACCTTCTTCTTGCTTGAAACTTTGATGGAAGAATACACAAAATTATGGAATAAGAATTTTGAGAGAATGATAAGAATGGGAGATAGGGGGGGGACAAAATCTTTTATAAGGATGGAGAGAAGGGGGGACAAAATCTTTTATAACTTTAAAAAGATTACACATGTTTATCTTAATCCCTTTACACTCTTTTCCTAAATAAGTTTCATTACAAAAATAAAAGATTTTGGTGTATAATCACCTATAGGGGCCGGATTTAAGAGATAAGGAGGGGGAACAAAATAATTTTTTTCCATTTTTAAGATTCCACAAAAGCTACAAAAAATACTCCTAAAACCTTTAATGTTTATCCCATAAGAATAGGTTCTTTTTAACAAAGGAAAGTAATATACAAAATGAATCTAATAACAAGATAATATTATTTAATTTATTCAAATTGGCCGGCCATATATGTATAGTAATATATATATATATATATATATTATATATAGGTAAATATATATATATATATATATATATATATATATAATATATATATATTTTAAAAAACAATACCATTATGTTATATCTCTACATTTTCCCAAAATTATAACCTAAGGTTTTAATTTTAATTGCTTATTAATAAAATTTAGGTTATATTCAAAACTACCAATATGAGATGAAATTCAAATTTTTAGGTTTTACAACTCTTCCCCTCTAAAAAGAAAATTTTGTCCTCAAAATTGAAATGGGTAAATGAATTCAGGGCTATTCAGATTATCAAGGATGACATGATTGGTATGACAAATGATAGGGGCGCGAAGAACAACTAACCAATTCATACTAAGAATAAAATCGAATCACTCGGTTCTAAGGGAGGCAAATTAGCAAAACAAATCTTATCATCAAAACGAAGCAGACAATTTGAATATTCGTGGTTAGACTTTTCATAGGCGTAGATATCGATAAGGTATAATTAAGTAACGTAAGGAAGATGCTAAGGTGTTTGGAAAACGAAACAGAATCACAGGATGTGTTGCACCCGCATCAAAAAAGACAAAACAGCACAATCATTCAAGAAGAGTGTTCTTGAAACGGTACCTGAAGAGTTAGCCGCCTGATCCTTGGTCAAAGAAAATACTTGCCCCTTAGCAAATGGTAATCAACGAATGAAACAGCGAAGACAATTTAAAGCTAAGATCAGAATACGAAAGGAAGCGATCATATCAAAATATGAAAGGAAGCCTAATGTCTACCCAATCTTCACAGGTCATAACCTAGGTTTTACAGGTCGAAATGGATCTGATACCATATTTGTAACATCCCACTCCGATAAACAGACCAAGAGTTACGTTATTGGGTCATATCAGAACATATAAACACAAGCGGAAGACTTTATTAAACAAAATACCAAGTCATAAAATAAAATGACTTCCAACAATATTAAATTTCAACAAAGTCAAATGAAAGAAATCTTCAAAAGGAAAGGTCTTAAAACATAAATCTAAATAAAAGAGTTCTTCTAAAGGTGAGTCCTCTAAAAGCTCCTACTCTCAACGCTCATATCCCAGCTTCCCGCTTAGTACCTGCCGCAGGAAAAGAAAACACGACTGAGCTAACGCTCATTGAACAGATATAATAATAATAACGATAATAAAATGAAGGAATGAACGAAATGAATATCAAGAACCTGCCAAACGAATGCCAAACGATATATATAGAACAATGAATAGGATAAGAGTAATCAAAGGAATGCCCATGAGACTAAACAAATATCTAAAGCATGCCACATGCTTAGACCCTAAACAAATAATTAGATAGTCATAATCAAATGTACACAGGTACGCATTCCCTAATGTACCAAATGTGATATGGGATGTATTGCACATACACAACCATTCACCTTAAGTGAACGGAGCAAAGTACCTAGGATGCATCCATACGCTCCTTGCAAAACAAAGTTATATCCATATACACAAGCATAATGGCAAGTGTACGAACATATATAATCAAATCATAATAAGTGGACATACAAAAGGGAACGCCATGGACCAATCACACGGGTACGCTCCGAACACACTATATATATAATATGTAAGTATATAAGGATTATATCAAATAATAGTATAGTAAGTATTTTCCGTCGGATTCGAGAAACAAACTTTTAACCAAAGTTGTCTCAAAAACCTCCCGGGTCGTTTTCCCTTAACGAAGCGTGACTTGAAAATCGGTTAAGTCAGTAATCACGTGTTTTGAATAGTTTCAAAGAATTTTTGATTTGTGTTTTCTAAATCTTACTAAATATAAATGGCAAGTAGATAAATGCACGAAAACAAGTAAACAAGAAATGAAAATTAAACACGTAAGCATTAAAACGTAAACGGGAATTAAAAACGAGACATTTAAAACCTAAATTATCTAAAATTAAACCCAAAATGATTTTTCTAATTTTCCTAATCCTATTTTACTAACTTATAAGAAAAGGCTAAGGAAATTCTAAAACGAGAACACTTAAATCTTAAAAACGAAGAAAACGAGAACGCGAACAAAATCTCGTTCTTTAAAAAATTGAAATCTAAAATTTTGACCCTACGAAAGAAAATCTATTTTTCCTAGGTCCTAAATGATACAAGAAAATTTAGAAAAAAAGAATTTTATTTTTTTGAATTTTATTTTATTTAATATGATTTAAAAACAATTTTAATGAAAATTAATTATTAAAAATAGTAAACAATTTATAAAAATTATGAAAAAATACAGAAAAGTAGCTCAAACTATAGAGAATGCATGAAAATAAGAAACTGGAAAGGGGCTGAACAAATAAGCAGTAAATTAAGCAAATAAGCTAAAACTGGCTAAATGACTATTTAATTAAAGTTATGCAAAGTATAATTGAAAAGGTCCCCAGGGTAGATGGTTGAGTGTGTTGTGTGTGGTGTTATAAAAGGTGAGGAGGGTAGAGGTCAGGGGTTCGCGCCTTGCTCACCCCTGACTTCCTCTCTTCCTTTTTTTATTTTTTTGCAAAAACTTTAAAAAGCAAAGTTATAAAACAGCTTATACGGAACATTTTTTATAAAAGAAACTTTTTGTGAAAACTAATGAAAAAGCTAGAAAACAACTTACTAAATCAGGCAGATTGCACTAAACTTCTTTTTTTGGATTTTTTTCAACACTTAATAAGCTTAAAAACTCAAATAAGCTAAAGCTGGGATTTAATAAGCTGTAAGCAACCTACAACTACCCTAATAAGCAAGTTGAAACAAGATTTGAGCAAAATTAATAAACATTAAGCTGAAAAGTCTACTAAGCTCTAAACTGAGAACCAAACAGGCAGACTAGCTAACTTTTGACTAAATTTAAGATAAGCAGATGGATCCTTGTGACTTTTTGAATTATACTAGCTTAAACTATGACCTAAAGGCTACTAGAAACTAATTTTAAAAATTATTTTGAAAATCAAATGCTTAAAGAAAAAGTTGAATGAAAATGGCTTATTCACTCAGTAGGAGCTAAGTGAATCTTTCTTTCTGAAAAGACAAAATGCTATTTTGTAGCTTAAAAACAGATATTTTAATAAGCTAATTACTAAAAATGAAGTCCTAACCTATAAAATATGGCCTATAATCTACTTGTAAACTTAATTTCAAATCCTAACTCTAAGAATTACAATCTCATAATTGAATTTAAAAATGGTTGTTTGTCTGTTTATGCTGCTGATGTAGTATGCAATTTTTAAAAACAAAACTCACATTAAACTTGTGCAGGCTAAAGTTCTTGTTTCTACCACTTTAAAACACCAAATCAAATGCAAATCTACTAACATTAACAGCTAATTATAATCAAAAGCTTAAAAGGCATATGAACCTCAACTTATACTTAAACTTATTAAAAGCTGATTTGAGTACTCCACAACTTTAAAAAATGATCTATTACTAAAATGTGGATGATTAAAATCCACCAAAGTGGTTTGTACCACTACCAGTACTAACTTGTGGTTAGTACTGGTCTTGTTCCAAACACCCCTTGAGGGATTTTAAGCTCATATTTAGCCATAGATAATGAGATTTAAAGCTTCAACTACAAAGACCAGATAAAAATAAGCTAGAATAAATCCTAATTAACAGATTCAAACAACTGAATAAGCAAAAATCACAATCCTTAAGCTAATGCTACTATTTTTGGAGTTTTTAACTGTTTTAAGACAAAGGATAAGCAACCTATGAAATAAGCTGACAAATGAACTCAATTATAATTAAATAACTAAGATAAGCAAGTTTAAGCTAAAACAAACAATAATAAGCTATAAACAAACAAATTAAACTCAAATGCAGATTATAACTAGAAGGTAAATTGACAGAATAGAAAATAGAGAAATGTAAAAGGAAAAGTACCTCCACCTCAGCTAAACAGAGGTGAATGCTCACTTGAGCTTAATCTACAAGCTCTGGCTTGTAAATAACAAGCCAGTAAAGTCCAATAAGTTCGTCCAAAATTGGCTTATCATCCCACATTAAGCAATCCATTATAAGCAAAGGTAAATGAGAATTTATCTAATCTGATTTGAAGTTGAGAAAACTAGCTTAAATGATCTTTATAAGAACTTATTTGAGCTTATTGAAGTATAAATGAGCTTATTCAAAACACATTTGTAATGAAGAAATTTAGCAAAATTCTCATAAAAGAAAAACACAGTTTTAAAGTAAATTGCAATTTTAGTAATAAAGCAAAAGATTACATGGCTTTTTAAATGAAAATTACATTAAGAAAATACAAATAAGCTAAAATTAAGCTATTATTAAACTACCTACAGTACTCCTACTCCTAGATATCTTTTGTGTGTGTGAGGAGCTCTCCTTTTATAGGCTTCAGTGGAAGGATCTAGGCCTTTAGACGCTCCTTGGTATGTTAGTTGTGTGAGAGGGTTCACTATCCTTGATCACAGCCCTTGATTTGTCCTTGTGCTTCTTTTGATTAATAACAACTCTTGATTTATTGCCACCTCATCATTCCCCAATCATTGGCACGGATTGCCAAGTTGTCAGGTGCACAACGTCATGGCTTGCATCACTTTTTGCTTCTATAGAGGTTAATTATACTTAAACGAAGGTAATATGGGTGTATGGTAAATTTGGGGGAGGAGGGTGAATAGTAAACTGTTCTTCCCTCCTTTTTCTTTCTTTATACGTTTGTGTTGACCTGGGGAAAAATGGGTTGACCTAGGCTTGGTTAATAAAAACGGATTGGGCCGGTGTTTGGTTTTTGGTTTATAAATGTTTAACTTAACATTTGTTAAGTTAAACTTAACATTTGTTAAGTTTGTAAAGGTATGGTTTAACGACTGTTAGTTCCTTTGTCGGGTTTTGGGATTTTTTGGAGTTTACGGGCTTGTCTTTGGTTTTTCTTGATAAATGCACACTTTTGCCTCGGCTTTTCACGTTCTTTCTTTCTCGTGTCCGGCTTTGTCCATTTATGTCCTTATTTTGTCCTTTTCTTAATATCTGGTACCTACACATACAAAAACACAAAAACAAGCACATATTTGCCATTTTTATTTTGTTTTTGGTCTTTTAGGTTCGTTTTACAAGGTAAAAGGTATGTGTAAAATAACACATACCAAATTCCCCCATACTAAATTATTGCCGTGTCCTCACGCAATGCTATTATAAGTAAGCATTTAGAAAACTAAGAATCTCGATCCCCCTCGACTAATTACCTCAAAAAGTAGCTAAGTGTTCATCGAGGTGAATTAGAGAATCAAGAGTTTAGAGAAGCCCAATTTTTACCATTATTGAAGATATACACTTATTACCATAAATATTTTTGTTTTTCTCTTTTTCTCATTATTTTTTTATAATAATAATTATTTTATTTATTTTAGCAACTAACTAATTTGACTTTCGTTATTTTCATAACCGTTAGGAATCATAGAACAAGATGCATTTCGATCCGAAAATGCCCCCAAAAAGGATAAATTCATCGTTCTTGACTTTTCACTCACTCGCAATAACCAACCAAGCTTAAAACGAACTTCACAGTTAAATATTAGTTAAGAATGCTAACACTACTCAATATTTGCAATTTGTGAACTGTTTAACTCCGATAAATAAATATATCTTTAGGTGATTTGCTATTTTGAATTCAACCATGGATCAACATTTTGCAAAATCCATGTTTTCGCTTTCCACCTATAAAATGAGTTTTGAAGGCCGAGATCATCCCATGTAGCGACTTCCCGTCTCATCATATCCCAACCTTTCGGCTAAGTGACAAGGCTTTTGATACCGCCACAGAGACAAGTAACGGACTCACAGCCCATAGGTTTCAAAAACTCTCTTGGTTTTTCCTAGTATACACAAAAAGACTTAAAATAAAATAGTCAAAGTTTCAAAAGTATATTATAAATTAACAAAAAGTAAATCTATTATTAATTCAAACATAATATTAAACATATACATTTAAGCAAGTAGTGAACCCTCAACCGTTTTAGAAGGCAGCAAAGAACATCGGTTGTGAGCCGGCAAGATGCAGCAAAGTTTTATCAGCCTCAGATTTTTATTCTTACTATGATCTTTCTTTAGAAGACTACCACATCGGTTGTGAGCCTGCAAGAGGTAGTAAACTTTTATCAGCCCACAGTTTTTTTTATTATTATTATATATATATATTTTTTATTTTTCATTATTTCATTCATCATTTTTTTTATTACTTTATATAGAGAAGACTTCTTTTTGAAAAATTCAAGTATAAGTTTGAACTAAGACTAAATTTTTTGCTATATACAAAATTAAAATTGTGTTATTTAAGTTTAATTTCCAAAAATTGCACGTATTATTAGTCCGTTTGTAAAAGCTTATGGGAGAAAAAGCCCACACAAATTACATACATGAGCTCTTAAGATTTCTAAATAATCCTTGTTTAGCATCCAACTCATACTTAATTCTATCATTTTTGTTCGTTTGTCTTCGCGAAAATCCGAACAACGCTTAGCCTAAAATTTAAGAACAAGCTAGAGCTCTAACAACTCTCGATCGTGACAAAATTTATTCTCAACTACCCAGTATTGAAAACTCAAAATTGTGAGAAAACACTTATTTTAATTTTTCATTTTTTAAATTTTTTCATTTTTTTAAAATTTTGGTGTAACAACGGGATTAAACGCGAAAACCAATCGGCTGTCAAGCACAATCAACTTCGATAGATTCCCCCCATACTAAATTAAACATTTACCTCAAATGATGAGATTTTGAAACCCCCCATACTAATTTCAATGCATAATCAAGTATTAAAAGTGTCTCGTACGCAAAACTAAAAGCCGGTTGTATTAAGTAATAGATAAAAGATAAACGTTAGTCGATAAGATTTTAGGATATCAGATTCCCTAAATGAAGCTGAAGATTTGAAGCTTGAATGTATGAATGTACAAAACCATGAACACGAGAGTCTTCAAAATCCAGGCAATCTTGGACAATAAAAATCACAAAACACGAAACACGAGACAAGAAAAAGGCAAGCCCCCTTACATAAAATGTTAGAAAATAGATAAGAAGATAGAAACGCTTGTTTTTGTTAACTGAGTCACATAGCTTGACTCGACCCCGAATTAGGTTGTCCATGGGGAAGCAAATGGAAAAGAAAATCTCAATCGGGCTTTCATTAATGTTTGAATAAACATTAAAGCACATGAAAGTTCCATCCTGATGAGATGCCACGGCTCTAAGTAGAGATGCCGGGGTCAAAAATAGTGTCTTCACTCCCGGTGGAGAGAAGTAAAGGAGAATCCGTAGGGTAGGTGAGAAAAGAAAGAAAGATCCATACAACATAAGCGAAGAGAGAATCACTAGAAAGAATGAAATTCAGATCCAAGTGAAGGGTGGGATAGGTGGGCAAAACATTAGGCACATGAACTCTTGGTTCTCTTGTTGGAAAAATATCTCCCACCACATCCATACTAAGTTCGCCCAACTCGGGCTCATTCTTAAAGTATAAACAATCATACTATTGATGTTGAGTATATGATGTGGAGAGAGTATCATCAACGAACTCCTCATGATAAAAATCACTCCTATCGGTAGGAGGAAACGGATTGATCAAAAGATCAAAGACGAACGAATCGTATTGAGAAAAATCAGCATGAGTAGTGGTACTGCCATTACTCTTATCTTCAATATGATCTTCATTGAGATAGAAATCTTCATAATCCGGAAGAGACAAATCAGAACGAGTAGTGGTACTGCACGCTAGGGGTGTGAATGGAGGTGGGGAGGGGGGGGGTAGCCACTACTAATCTCTTTCAGGTTAAAGCAAAAAGTTTTAGATTCGGGTAAAGAATTATCAAAGGTGTTAGTCACCCCAAAAAAAAGGTTAGGACATTTGGAAGGGAGACTTGTCACAACACCAGAAGATAAGGTGATTAACATTAGATGCTTCCTCTTAGCAATAAGAAAATTGATTTTCGATAATTTTTTTACGAAGAACATCGTCCTCAATCTCTCCATCTTCCGGGGTAACATTCTCCACCACCTCTAAGCTGACGAACTCAGCGAACGTGTAGGTTGGATGCATCGACAAATCGATAACCTTACCGTAAGGGAGAAATCGTCATCACTGCTGAAAGTAGAATCATTGATGAAATCGCTACAGTTTTCAGAGTGTTCTTTGAAAGCTTCAAGAGGGGTAGGGTTGTTACAAAGAGGCATATCACACACACTTTCGGGAATACCCTCGGACTCACTTAGGATTTATGGACAGAGGATTCTGCGACACTCAAGACTTTATTACTGTCGTCCAGTCCCGTTGGCCCGGGAATAGCGTCACGAATGCTCATCCTCCATTATGAGAGAGTCAACGGGCTCCTTGGTTAATAAAACGGGTGTGATTGCAATGGTATAGTCCTCGTCATCATCATAGCAAATGGGAATCTTCCAATATCGATCTTTAGCCGCTTGATCTTCCACAATTTGCCTTTCTTCTTCCTTCTTTTGCATAATTTGACCAACCATATCACATATGGATGTCATTTGCTCCATGATCTTATTTTGAGAATTTAGTACACATTTTTAAAGGCCCCCCCCCCATTAGAAGATTGGATGATTACGGTGTATGTCGGGTTGATTGGTCAAAGCCGAAAGAATTAGATAATCATAGCAAAATATCGCACAAGAAAATAGTCTTCAATTAGTCGGTTTGACATTGAAAAGTCTCATGAGGACCCCCGCAATTTTCACAACAAAGATATTGTTGTTGAAAATCATGAAAATCTTGCGGAAGTGAAAGTCTTGAATGTTAACAACTGTTCTGGATAGATAAACGGAACTTGAGGTGTACAATAGTGACCATAAACGAGCATGTATCCAGCAAAAAGACCAAGAATAACATAGGAGGTTAGTGAGGTGGGTTGAAACATTAGAGAATCATCAACAAAGTTAGTTTTTAAAACGAGGTAATGCATTTATCTTTTCGGAGTACACGTATGGAGTCAAAACTTGTCAAGTTTGTGGGAGCTCATCAATGGTTTGATTGCATGGTTCTGGATTAGAGATAATCGAAGCTTTTGGTGGACAATTATAACCAATTTGAGCACCTTTCCCACAAGACTTACAAGTGCATTGTTGACAAAAGATTCCATCTAATGAATCACCACCACAACGTAACAACAATTGATGGATTAATTATGTGGAGGACATATGCGAGTAATTTTCAACGCGGGGTCCTAGTTAGACAATGGAAAATGGCTCTCGGGGAGCATTAAGCAACGTTGTGAATCGTCATCCGGATGATTCGTAGTGGTTAAAGAAGGTCATGGTAAATTACCATTTTCATGACAAATATGTAAACCAACTTTCCTATAATTTCTTCCGCCATAGAGCAGATCCAATTTGACAATTTTGACCTTTAGACCGGTTTTCCATCACTTCACCCAATCCTGAGGGAGTATATGTGAGACAGTCATGATTTAAAGAACAAGAATCTAGTCTTCAAGACCTCCTTTAGAACAACCACATGAAAAAAGGATTATTGAACATATGCTCCACAAGACGAACAGATCCATAATCGAGAAGAGGGGATTCAAACGAGATAATCTAGTGATCATAACGAATAAAACAATATAGAAGGGTTTAAGAGACAGAATTAAATTGGAAAGAAAAAAAGAAAATTATTTATTGGTTTTTTAAGCTTTTTTAAACAACATATTTTTTTAGGATAAAACGAAGATCGAACACCATACACCAATTAATCAACTTGTTATCACGGTAAGCTCTCAAAAGAAAAAACGCGACAAAGGAGCGAGGACGGAAAAAGCGAAAAGCACGAAGCTATTAAAAACCTTCTCCTTTCGGGTCGTAGTTCCTCGGAACAACCCTCCTTATACCCCTCTTGTAGTTTGTTAATCAATTAAAGGTGAGCCGTACCTCGCAAGTGACACAAAGGCACGTTTTAAATCTTAGTTCTGGAACTTAATAAGATAATCTATCGTCAGTTGAAAGCATGATATTGATGACGATTTTTATTTATTATTATGGACAATATTTTTATATTTTTGGTTTTTCTTTTCTATATAATAAAAAGAAATGAAAAATATTTTTGTAAAAAATAAGAAGAAAATATTCACAAACGAGAATGATAACTTCACGAAGAAGGGTCTTCAAATCACTAATCTTCGAACGAAACACGATAATCATACACACTTCCCCGGGCAAGGCGGCGCCAAAAATTTGATGCCACCGAAACATACTATATATATTACATATAAATATAAGGTATATAAGGAAAGTAACAATTATAGTATAGATAGTATTTTCCCATCAGATTAAGAAAACAAACTTTTAACTCAAAAGTTGTTTTCAAAAGCCTCCTGGGTCTTTTCCTCGACAAATGTGAAATTAGAAATTGGTTAAGTCCCGTATCGCAGCGTTTTGAATGGTTTAAAATGATTTTGATTTGGGTTCCTAAATCCTACTTGACATATTGATAAAGTAAATAAAAGCATAAAAACGAGCAAAGCAATAAAAACAATTAAACATGTAAAGCAAGCATTAAACAAAAAAATATTTAAAAACGAACAAATACGCCAAGCAAAATAAATTCCAATTTAAAATTGTCAAACTACTAAAAAATAAATCCACATTAAACAGAAATTATTATTTTTATTAATATTATTATTATTTTTATATTTATATTATTTATTTTTTAAAAAACTTTAATCTAAAATAAATGTCGCAAATTAATAATCTCTAATC
Organism: Tanacetum coccineum; assembly: GCA_026074375.1. Classification (NCBI taxonomy): domain Eukaryota; kingdom Viridiplantae; phylum Streptophyta; class Magnoliopsida; order Asterales; family Asteraceae; genus Tanacetum; species Tanacetum coccineum. The sequence goes on from BQNB010069791.1 coordinate 21,446, forward strand.
ATATTTTAAATCCGCACTAATTTCTAAACACTAAATGAGCAAATAAACCAACTAACTAAATATGGCAAACATTATAACATCAAAAGATAAAAATAAGTCTACACTAATTAATTGAAAAATGATAGAAAATTAAACCGAATTGAAGACCCACAATTAAACGAATACCACCCGATTTATATAGCTAGACCAAATTTAATTATTTATTTTAGCTAAATAAATCGGGTGGTATTCGTTTAATTGCGGGTCTTCAATTCGGTTCAATTTTCTATCCTTTTTCAATTAATTAGTGTAGACTTATTTTTATCTTTTGATGTTATAACGTTTGCCATATTTAGTTAGTTGATTTATTTGCTCATTTAGTGTTTAGAAATTAGTGCGTATTTAAAATATGGTTAGAGATTATTAATTTGCGACATTTATTTAGATTAAAGTTTAAAAAAAATAAAAAAAAAATAAAAAAATAAATAAAAAATAATAATAATAAAAAATAAAATTTCTTTAATGTAGGATTTATTTTTAGAAGTTTGAAATTATAAAATATGAATTATTATGCTTGCGTATTTTGTCCATCGTTTTAAATACTCATTTATTGTTTAATGCTGCTTTACAATTTTAATTGTTTTGCTCGATTTTTATGCTTTTACTTACTTATCAATAGTCAAGTATGATATAGGAACCCAAATCAAAATCATATTAAACCATTCAAACTGCGCGATCACGGACATAACCATTTTCCATTCACACTATCTCGAGGGAAAACGACCCGGAGTACTTTTTGAAAACACATTGGTTAAAAGTTTTGTTTCTTAAATCCGACGAAAAATACTATCTAGACTATAATGTTACTTTCCTATAAACTTAAATATTATATTATAAAAATAGTGTATTAGGACCTGCATCAATCCTCAATGAAGATTAAGATGATATGGGAGATCGACATTGAGGATGATGAAAATGAAGCCGGATTGACATATACCTTAACGTAGAGAGTGGATCCTCTTACTCCTCTGCCGCCATTGTGCTTCAATAGTCTGAACCTGCTAAATGAGATTGAGTTGATAATCCAATTTAGGAGCATGAGGATAGACTGTCCTGTTAGTTTCTATGATGTAGTTGAATCGTCCTACTGTCGCTATTACCTCAGAGGATGGTGATATATTTGCTACCTGCTTCATGAGACTGGGAATTGACTAATCTTATTGGTCGAATGGCCAATTTTTCGAGACGATTGAGTAGTCGCGGATGGCGCATGCATTTGTCTAGAAAAACTAGATGCAAAGGATAGGTTGTTATGTTAAGTTAATTTTATAATTAGGGTAATAAAGATACGTTCCTAGTGTGGTAACAAGGAACTGCCGTAATGGAAAAAGTTTAGGTTGAGAAACTCATGAAGTTGAAGAAAAAGCTGAGTGTAAGAAACTGAAGAAAGAACTTGAAGAAGCAAGGTTGAGCAACACATTCCTTCGTATGCAGAATGAACGAGTTGAGAGAGATCTCTATTGTACAAGAGATCGATGCTCATTAGTTCTCTCAAGAAGATGAATCCGTAGGTATTTGTGTTTGAAGAAAGACCGAATGAAGCTATTGATATTCCTATTGAAGATAAGAAGAGTCCTTTATTTGAGCTGCAAGGATATCCTCCTGATGTGTAGTCGTTTAGTTTCAATTGTAGTTTCTTTCATTGTGTAATCACTAAACTGAGTCCTCAGTTGGTAGAACTAGTACTATTGGTTGTAACGATTTGTATCAATACATAAATAAAGCAACTATGAATTACTCTTTGTGATGAAAATTGAAAGACTATCTTTTGATTACTACTCACTTGATTTTGTTTGGCCTGTTGTTATGGGTTGATTTTTTCATAAATCTGGATATGAGAATATCAAGTTTATGAATGTCTACCAATTGTTATCTTGTGTGACGAGACAGAATCTGCCTCCAAAGTCTTCACCTATAATACTGCAAGCTACAATTCGCCGAATGATCAAGAAAGAGTTGAGGCGCTATTTCTGCTGAACGTAGGCAAGGCAAGTGAATGTTCGTTAATGATGCTATTGGATTTGGGCCAGATAGAAGGTCGAGAACTGCCCCTGCTTTCGAAGATGCACTTATATTGATGGGTTTATGAAGATGCAATCCTGCTAAGCCTTTACATGGGGTTACTATGAGGGTGTCCGAATTACGAAGGTAAGTTCGAGAAAACTAGAGAGTGTTTTTGGAGATCAGTGAATTTGCTGCGGGTAAGAAAGGTAAAGTTCTAGCTGGCTAGCCACAATATGGATTACCAGCTTTTAGACCTATGGAAAAACTAAAGTGCACTATGGGTTTGGAGACTATGACCAAATGGCCTTGGACTGAAGATAAGCAACTGAAGACTACTGAGTTTTGTCCTATAGAAGATATACAACGTATGGAGCACACGAGTTATTGACTTGAAGATTAAGGAGTATGACATTGTTACTTATACTCAGAGGATCAACTAGCTTGCATTCATTTGTCCAATAATAGTAGAGCCCGAAAGAGTGAAGGTTTGATGCTTAATTTGAGCTGTTAACAGATAACAATCAAGGGTTGAAGTACAACGACCAAGCCGGACTGATTTAATGAATGTAGTACGCAATGGCTCATAAGTTGATAGAAAGTAGAAGTCGCAATCTAAAATGAAAGAATTAGGAAGGAAAGGAACGAAAGTGAGAAAACCTTCAAGGTGGAAATATTAGTGTGGAAAGGGAAATCAACAGGAAACTACTCATTATACTGTTGTAATATAAACACAAGCGAAGTGAAATTGCACGAGCCTTGCTACCATGCACCTACTGATGGAAAACTCCTTTGTGGTAAATGATGTTGTTTTACTCCCATTGTAGGTCATATGTACGTCAAATTTCACAAGTTGATAGATGGACATAATGCAAGGTGGAAACTTCCTTTGTGTGAACGTTGTTTTACTCGTCATGTTGGTCCGTGTACGATCAAATGTCACAAGTGTGGAAAGGTTAGACAAAAGTTGAGGTATTGTAAGGAGAAGAATGATGTTACTGGTGCTAACGCTCAGCCCATCCTGACTTGTTATGATTGTGGTAAGTAAGGTCATACTAGGAACCGATGTCTGAAGAAGGTTAAGCAAGAAGAAGTTAGAGAAGTTCGTGCTCGAGCTTATGCTATTAACCGTTATGCTTCTGTTTTATTTGATTCGGGTTTCAGTAGGAGTTTTGTGAACACTAGATTTAGTTCATTGCTCGATATCAAACCGATTAAAATAAAGGATAGTTATGAAGTAGAGTTAGCTGACGAAAGGATAGTTAGTACGAACACTGTTTTGAAAGGTTGCACATTGAGTTTAGTGAACCATATTTTCGAAATCAATCTTATGCCGATTGAGCTTGGTACGTTTGACGTCATCATAGGTATGGATTGGCTTATCAATCATGATGCAGTTATCGTCTGTGGCGAGAAAGTTGTTCGTATACCGTATAAGAATAAGACGTTAATAGTTAAAGGTGACAAAGGTAGATCTCGATTGAAGGTTATTTGGTGTATTAAGGCCCGTAAGTACGTTGAGCAAGGTTGTCATTTGTTTTTGGCACATGTTACGAAGAAGAAGTCGAAGGAGAAACGATTGGAAGACGTGCCTGTAATTCATGACTTTCTGAGGTGTTTATTGAGGAGTTACCAGGACTGCCACCGCCGAGGCAAGTTGAGTTTTGAATCGATCTAGTACCGGGAGCTGCACCTGTTGCACGTGCACCGTATAGATTGGCACCGTCTGAAATGAAAGAGTTGTCTGTACAATTGCAAGAGTTGCTGGAGAAAGGATTTATTCGTCCAAGTTCGTCACCGTGGGGAGCACCGGTTTTGTTTGTGAAGAAGAAATATGGATCTTTTAGGATGTGTATAGATTATCGCGAGTTGAACAAGTTGACTGTCAAGAATCGTTATCCTCTTCTGAGAATCGATGATTTATTTGATCAGCTGCAAGGTTCTAGCGTGTATTCTAAGATCGATCTGCGATCAGGATATCACCAGTTATGCATTAAAGAGGAAGACATTCCGATTACTGTATTTAGTACTCGATATGGTCACTTTGAGTTCCAAGTAATGCCGTTCGGATTGACTAATGCGCCTGCTGTGTTTATGTACTTGATGAACTGAGTATGCAAGTCATATCTTGATAAGTTCGTCATAGTATTCATCAATGATATTTTGATTTATTCCAAGAACAATGAAGAGCATGAGAAGCATTTGAGGATTATTCTAGAGCTGCTTAAGGAAGAGAAGTTGTATGCCAAGTTTTCAAAGTGTGATTTTTGGTTAGATTCAGTACAATTTCTGGGTCATGTGATCGATCGTAGTGGTGTTCATGTTGATCCTGCCAAGATCGAGGCCATTAAGAGTTGGGCTGCACCGACGACGCCAACGGAGGTGAGACAATTTCTTGGATTGGCGGGCTATTATCAAAGGTTTATTGAAGGATTTTCTTTGATTTCTAAGCCACTGACTAAGTTGACTCAGAAAAATAAGAAGTACGAATGGGGAAGTGAAGAAGAAGAAGCTTTTCAAACGTTGAAGCAGAAGTTGTGTAGTGCACCGATCTTAGCGTTGCCTGAGGGAACGGAAGATTTCGTGGTGTATTGTGACGCATCTCTTAAGGGTTATGGAGCCGTGTTGATGCAAAGAGAAAAGGTGATAGCGTATGCTTCTAGACAATTGAAGGTCCATGAAGAAAATTACACTACTCACGATTTGGAGTTAGGAGCCGTTATTTTCTTCAGGAGATGATGAAAAGAAGGTTACTAAAGAACCAGGAAAAGAAGATGGTGATTCAAGTAAATATAGTGAAAGTAATGATCAAGAGAAAGAGGATAATGTTAATAGCACTAACACTGTTAATGCTGTTAGCACAAATGAAATTAATGTTGTTGGTGCAAAAACAAGCATTGAACTTCTAGATGATCCAAATATGCCTAAATTGGAAGATATTGTTTATTCAGATGATGATGAAGATGTTGGTGCAGAGGCTGACATAAACAATTTGGATGCATTTATACCTGTCAATCCTATTCCAACTACAAGAATACACAAAGATCATCCAGTTGAACAAATTATTGGAGACTTGAATTCAGTTCCTCAAACAAGAAGAATTACAAAGAATTTAGAAAAACATGGTTTGTTTAGTTATGTTCAGCAAAGAACAAACCATAAAGACTTTCAAAATTGCTTGTTTGCCATCCGGGATCAGATAAGATGTATCAAGATTTTAAGTTGTTGTATTGGTGGCCGAATATGAAAGCTGATATCGCTACATATGTTAGTAAGTGTTTAACCTGTGCAAAGGTTAAAGCTGAGCATCAGAAACCGTTTGGGTTGATGCAACAACCTGAGATTCCTGTTTGGAAGTGGGAAAGAATTACTATGGATTTTGTGAGCGGGCTGCCGAGAACGCCAAGTGGGTATGATACGATTTGGGTTATTGTCGACCGACTGACCAAATCAACTCATTTCCTGCCTATGAAGAAAACGGATAGTATGGATAATTCACACGAATGTTTGAAGGATTAGTGTGTAGGCGTGGTGTACCTGCTTTTCGGATTATTTCAGATCGAGATAAGCCATTTTACGTCTAATTTTCTGGAGATCGCTTCTGAAGCGTTGGGGACTAATTTGGATATGAGTACTGCTTACCACCCTCAAACAGATGGTCAGAGTGAGAGGACAATAAAAACGCTGGAAGATATGTTGCGTGCCTGTGTGATTGACTTTGGAAATAGTTGGGATCACCATTTGCCATTGGTCGAGTTCTCATATAACAATAGTTATCACGCAAGTATTAAGGCTGCACCATACGAAGCTTTGTACGGAAGAAAGTGTAGATCACCTATATGCTAGAGTGAGGTTGGGGATAGCCAACTCACCGGTCCAGAGTTGATCCGTGATACGACTGAGAAGATTGTCCAGATTAAGAATCGTCTGTTAGCTGCTCGTAGTTGCCAGAAGAGTTATGCAGATAAGAGACTTAAGCCGTTGGAATTTGAAGTTGGTGATATGGTATTACTTAAGGTATCGCCATGGAAGGGCGTTGTGTGTTTCGGAAAGCGCGGAAAGTTAAGTCCACGTTATATTGGTTCATTCAAGGTTTTGGCTAGAATTGGTCATGTGGCTTATACACTGGAGTTGCCTGAAGAGTTGAAGGGGATTCATAGTACTTTTCATGTTTCGAATCTCAATAAGTGTTTAGCGGAAGGTGAAGTTGTTGTTCTGTTGGAAGAGATCCAACTTGATGACAAGCTGCATATGATTGAAGAACCGGTAGAGATTGTTGATAAAGAGGTTAAACGAATTAAGCAGAGTCGGATACCTATAGTTAAAGTTCATTGGAATTCGCAAAGAGGTCCAGATATTAATTGGGAGCGTGAGGATCAGATTAAGAAGAATTACCCTCATCTCTTTACAAGTAAGGACAAAGCGGAGAGAGTGGATGAGACGAGCTGAGTACCGGGACGTCACTCCCTAAAGGTGGGGAGAATGTAACAACCCGAGTTTCAGGTCAACGTCTATCCCTAGCCTAAGATAGTTATTTTTAATTGCGTAAATAATTATAGTCGTTATGCTATTTGTGGTTGATGAGATTTTCCATTTATAGGGTAATTTCATTCTGTGATTTAGTTCCTATTTGTTTTTAGCATTTAAGGAAGTCAGAAAAATATATTTTATTGCTCCGAGAGCGTAAATATGTTAATTTTGAATTTTTCGTCATTTCCTCGAGTTTTTGTAAAAACCGTGTTTAAAGGTCGTGTTTTACGAGGTTTAATGTTTTATTAAAGGTTTTAAACTATATTTAGTGGGACGGATGTAAAAGTATTTATTAACGTGATGTTACCCGTGTTTAGTCGACTAAGTAACGGAAATATAACCGTTTTGTATTAACTTTGCAAGGACTTGTGAAAGGAGGGGTTAAAGTTGCCAAATGCTCAAAGTCTATTTCTATAAATAAAGTATTACACACACTATCATTTCTTTTACAAATTTTTCACTTCCTTGCTCTCCCCCCCCCTCTTGTCGTTCGAAGTCATCACACCACACCAAAACATTGCCCATCAAAAATTATTTACTTACATGCAATTAAATCCGATTATACCATATTAATTCTTGTTCAATCCTTACAAAACCAATTCAGAAACCTTACATGAATTGAGTTTTGTAAAAAGTTGAATTTTTTGGTCAAGTTCTTATGATTATTGATCTAAAAGGAAGGTTTACTAGTATTAGATTAGTGTTATTGTGAGTTGGTTTAATTTGAAAAGGGGTTTTGGTTGGTCCTTGTGGTTCGTCCGTTTACTGGGTCAAGGCAAAAAAGGGGAAATAAAGTTGTTTTTTTCTTATAGCTTTGTGAGGATTTCTTGTCTTTACTTGTTGCTAAATTAGATTGGATTCATTACTTGTTGTAATGTAGTTGATGAATTCAAGTGCAAATCGCTTTGAAGTGTTAATGTATGAACACATGTATGGATAGTTTTTTATCATGCTTATAGGCTAGTTTAAGCATGGTGGAATAATTGGAATTTAACAAAAAATGAGTTTTTTGTTTGACTTTATTGTGTGACTTTTGTTGTCAGAAAGTTTGACTTAGTCATAGGTGGTCGAGAAATTCTTTTAATTATATTAGGCTTTTCATATGAATAATGATGTTCTAAGGTCCGTTTTGATATAAGGTGGGCCTTGTAACTCCTAAAAACGAAGATTTTATGGCCAAGTCAAGTTTGGGTCATTTTGGGGTAAAAAGTCAACTACGAAAATTGACTTTTGAAAGTCAAACTTGCATATATTTTTGAATATAGTTTATAACAAGTAAATGGTTCGTAATGTTAGTTAAATTAAGATGAAATGCTAAGTTTGGATTATATTATCCTTACTTTCGACAAGCTTTCTAAAAATGGAAACTTTATTGAAAACGTAAAGTCAAGCGAAATGTTTTACGTCGCACTTGGAGATTTTAGTATATGATTATATATATTTTATATATATATATATATATATATTTTATAATGTATACTTATATATATATATTTATATATATTATTATATATTTATATATTTATATGATATTATATACTTTTAGTTCAAGTGCACGATATTTTATGTTATTATATAGGTCGCGGTTAGACGTGAAGTTTTGCACTGTTGAAGTTGATTGATTGGATCTTTTGCTTAAGGTGAGTTCATAGCCTCGCTTTTGAACTATTTTAAATGTTTTAAACCCGCGAGGGGGATACATGTTTGTTTTATAAAATCGAACACATATGATTTATGGTATGCTAGACCGATATGAGATTGTTTCACGAATAAGTTCGCTATTGTCAAATTTCCTTAATTCATGAACCGTCAATCGCCTATAATGGGTGAACGCTAATGCATTAAATAGATCTATTGGGTTTGACAGCCCGTCCGGGGTTTGAATCCTTGTGAACACCCTGTCAAACGGACATTTTGTTATTAGAAATATAGAAGGTATATGACAATAATACCTTGTTTGGGGCACTTTAAACAATATGAATTGACTTAATGTATTGTTAAGTTCCGGTGTCATGAGCTGTAGAAATGGCGAAAGCAAATAAGTTGTATACATTGATGTTTTGCCTTTGTTTTTCCCCGAGAACTATAACATGCTGTTCAAATATGATCTTTACTTACTGATTCTAATAACACTGCTATGAATTTCATCAACTTTGTTGTTGACGTTTTAAAATGTTTTATCCTAGGTAAACCAAGGCTGAAGGCAACGCTGGCATGAGGAGTCAGATGCGTTTTGTTATGGTTGATTGATTAAAGGATAAAGGCTACTTGTGTGTTCCGGTCTTTCAAAAACATGTCTTGTGTTATGTTTAAACTAGTCTTTTATTTGAAACAATTCGTCCTTTCAAATACTGTTTAGTTGGGGTTACGACTTTTGTGGGGTACTATCGCATTTTAACTTGAATAATTATGGAACACATGTGGTTTAAACGTCTTATTTAGGTCGTTTTCTATATTCGTGATAAAGGATGCTATTTAGTAACACCAAATTGCTAATTTCTGCTACGCAATCGATGGCCCCTCGGGGCGAGTGTGTTTACCATTATGAGTTTCCACAGTTGCTTAATAAATTGTTATTTAGGTATAAGTTGCTAAAACCAACCACCTTCAAAACCGAGATTTTACTTGCTTTAATAAAAATATATAAGTTACAAAAAATACTCTTCTCTGAACCCTTAGACCTTTGTGACGTTCGATTCGACCTTCACAACACTATTCCCCTAGAGAACGATAACAACCCCGTATCTTGCCTATACTACACAACAACGGTTAGGTGCACTGCCTAGGGAGTTGTAAAACTTTTTGATGTTCACAACGACCCGATAGCGGCCCGCAAAAAACTTGATGGTGCGGTGATTGCAAACTTAAAGTTTTTTACAATCCCTTAGGCAGGCTGACCTAATCGTTGTAGTGTAGTATAGGCAAGACTCGGAGGATTGATCGTTCTCTAGGGGAATAGTTTGGGTAGGCTCAAATCGAATGTCACTAAGGTCTAAGGGTTGAGGGAAGATTATTCTTGTGTTTTTGTGTTTTTTTAGAAAGTAAGTAAAATCTCAGGTTTTAAAAGGGGTTTTATTGTATTAATTAACTACTAATTTACTTCTAATCTAATCTAATTATATGGAAACTTGTATAGGTAAACAAACGTGCTCACTCAATCATGCACTACTCTTTAGATGTTCTTCCTAATGCTATTGCCCGTGACCCTTGCGATGCAATGTGTAAGTATTTCCTAATTCATAAGCAAGTCCTCAAACCCGCTTTCTATGTGATAACTAATAGGACAACACACAAGTAAGGTAGTATAAAGACTATTACAAGGCTCCTAAGGGTATATCACACGCACCAAAACACTTAAAAGGTGTCAACCCCCACAAAAGGCAAGGTTAGTATGACGACTATTCCAAAGGTTCCTTCTTACACCCAATCACGTTTCCCTAGACGTCTTCGCGTTCAATAGAAGCTATTTTTCTAGAGCCTAACGTGCACACCACCAACAAGAAGCAATAGTAAAAGGAATTACAAACTAAGTTTTATGCAAACACTAATAAATTTAGTCTAACATGTTAATTGAAAGCGAAGAACAAGTAATCAAATAATACATAGACATATCGAAAGATTAAAGGATAAAAGAACTTCACTTTAATAAAACATGGAGTAATGATGAGTTTAATAGGGTTATAAAACCCTAAAATTCGTCTAAAAGCTACTGCACTAAGTACAAAATCATTCCCCAAAAGTTTCCACATTAAAACCTAGAAAATAAGGGTTGTATATATAAGAAAAGAATTGTGATGTCGTCCAGCTTTAGTTGTGACGTCGTCAACCCTTAGAATCTTCTTTGGGCTTCTCTGAGTCGGCTACTTTGACGTCGTCCCTTGGACAATTTGACGCCATCACATGGATGTGTGACGCCGTCTCAACGACCTGTAAACCAAACTTGATCATTTTTTGTGTAAGAGTAGTTTAAATCTTTTCCGTTTTCTCCCAAATTGGTCTAAGTCACAGTGTATTTCCTCCAAATGTCATCCAAATGCTAAAAACAAGAAAAAAAATTAAGCACGTGTTTTGGGCATATTTGCATGATTTAGGGTGTTAAATGACCCCAAAAAAGTGTATAAAATAACACATCATCAGCAGTGGGGTGGCAATCGAGTCGTGTTCGTGTTGACCTGTTTGGGTTGGCGGGTTATTATAACCTCTACCAAACACGACCCATTTATTAATCGTGTCCAAAAACTTAACCCTAACCCAGACTGCATAACACGTGTAACCCGTTTGTGACCTGTTTAACCTGTTTAAGTAAATAGGTCAAGCGGTGAATAAGATTGTTGGTATGTCGATTTAACTAATTTAAATGCAAAAATGATATAAGGTTATAAAGAAATGATAATAATAGCATACAAATAATTATACGAAAATTTCAATGATATCTTAGTTATAATCGTAACTCACTCATATTAAGTATATAACAAAATACGTGTAATCAAATCCAACATAAGATCCAAGTTATATATTTTGTTTTTAGAGGCTTATAGTTACTTAAACAGGTTCACGTGTTAACATGTTTAATACTTACTCAACCCAAATACGGCCCATTTATTAAACGGGTTGACCTGCTCTTGACCCAAACTTGTTTATCATCAACCCAAACCTGTAACTTCGTGTCGGGTTCGTGTCGTGTCAAGAATTGCCACCCACTATAAGCCTCACTCCACTATGATCTATCACTTTATAAACCTCTTCATGTTTTATAAACTTTTTGATAAACCTCTTATAGTGGATGACCTAGTTTAACCAATGCCCTAAGGGCACTTATTAGACAATCCCTATTATTAAAGTGAAATGATTTGCACACTCTAAAAATTCATTGGAACACTCAAAACTGTGCATTAAACAGTTGTATCGTAAACATATCGTGCTTTAACAGGTTGCATGTTAGAGTGTGCAAATCAAAATTTCTCTTATTATTAAAGCTTGCTTTAAAAAATATATACAGTAATTCATAAAGTTTTTTTAAAGATAAATGTAAATGTCCTCAAATAAAAAGTCTCAAACCAGTCAATAATGGTTTGGACAATTAAACCAAGGTTATTATTTTGATCAATTTTTAATGACGATAATGTGATCCTTAAGCCACTAATATGACTCATATAATTGCATTATAGCCTTTCTTAACTTTTAAGGAGTAGCTTTCATTTTGTGCTTAATCATATCTAATCTAGATTATGTTAAACATTATCAACTAAATCCGACTCGATTCAACATTTTTAAATGAATGGATTGATTTTGTTGCCATATTCAATCTGAATGTAAGCTGAGCTTGATTGTCTTATTCAAGATTCTT
>BQNB010069792.1:0-14562 GCA_026074375.1 Tanacetum coccineum
TTTTTGCTATTTTTGGTCTGTTTTGGGCCATTTAGGGACATTTTTGGTATTAACGGATATGTGTATTTTACACCTATCAATACTCAACCAGAAAAGTATAAGAAGTACAACACCTCTTGAAATTATCCACATCGACATCTGCGTATGACACTGAGTACTACAACGTAACTCCTTTAAGTGATAGTTATCCAGGTCTTCATCCAACCACCCCTTGACCGCTGGAAACTAGATAATCCATTGTTCTAGAGGGTGAATCGTGTTAACAATTGTTAACACGATTCACCCTCTAGAATAACGGATCCGGAGGCTTGGTAAAATGGAAAAGAAAAGTATCCATATTATTAGAGAGAAAAAGATAGATGGGAAATAGTGTGTGTGCTAGAGAGAAAACACACACACACACACACACTTTTACAAAAGTGAGCTTCACCCCTCCATGGAAGTATGGAGGGGGTATTTATAGTCCTAGTGACACACAACTATCGTAGCTTGTCATTATTAGTCCCTATGTGTCACGCTATAAATAAACTAATGTAATTCCGTGTTTGTCACCATATTTTAAGGCTAACACATGGTGTGCCTGTTTATATTATCTCCGATCGTGATGGTAGATTTACATCACTATTCTGGAAAGCACTTAATAAGGCATTGGGAACTCGATTGGACATGAGTACGACCTATCATCCTGAAACTGATAGTCAAAGTGAAAGGACTATCTGTGACAACCATGATTTAAGCAGGTTAGTTAAACCGTTAGTATTGACTTATGTGCCTGTTGCAATATATGGTGTATGTGATTCTGTGTGTTTATATGAGTTTATGTGGGTTATGTGAGGTATTGGTAAACAATCTATTGAGTGTGATCATCTCAATGAGATTGGAATAGTGGTAAAATTGGTTGAGTTCATTTCGTTCACTTTTGAGTGACAAGGAAATAATTATTGAGATTTGAGCGTTTCCGTGTTAAATGTGTAAGTATTATTACGTATACGTATTTTTGTGTTCGTAATCTAAGATAGATTTAGATTTTAAGTGGTAAGTTAAGAAAAATGTAAAAGTTCTATTTTTGGAAAGTTATGTTGAAAATGAAAAGTTAGTATTTATTTTTAAAAGTCTAGTGAATTGCGTTTATACAAAAAGGGATACTCAAATAAGTTAAGGTTTTTATTAAAATTTAAGGTATTGTAAATACATAAGTAATTAGTAAAAAAAAGAATTAAAGGGGGTGCCGATCGGTTGGGTTTAAAAGGGGGAAAAGGAAACAAATTTGAGTCCAAATCTAATTCCTAAATTAGAGTTAATCTAGAATATCTTTTAGGAGGCCTATAAATACAAAAAATAAAAGATCCCTAAACCCCTATGCTTGTTCGACCGATCCAGAGAAAGAAAAAGAAGAAATTTTTTAGGGTTTAAGGTATTTTCTAATTCTTTGTTTAATTCTAGTTCTTATTTTAATTCTTGTAATCTAAGCATGATGGATTAGGTTTAATCATGAAAATAAATTAAGGTTTATAAATTAAGGTCTTAAACTTTCTAGAGTTTATAGTTTAATGATGATTGTTGGATCATTGGTTCAATTGATTTCGTGATTTAATCATGCGTTAGGGTCTAGATCGCCCGAATTAGTTGTTTAATTCACTGCAGAAAGTTAGGCAGTTTTGTAACGGTCATAACTGAATCATAAAAATTCAAAAAAACAATTTACAACATACTGGAGATAACCTTAGAGAGTCTACTTTCCATCAAAGTTGGTCTTGTGAGTTTTTATGGTCTGTAAGTGGGTAAAAAGGTCTTTACAAAATCAGTGTATAAAACTGTGATGAATTTCAGTTTTGATTTTGATTTTTCTAAAAATACTTAGGCATCTAGTTAGAGGCTCTAAATTACGTAGAAGTTAGTTTATATATTATTTGTGACCCCTGAATTTTTTCTAAGCATATAATGAGGTCTAAAGTGGTCATCCAGTGTCACACTTTTAGGGGGTCAGATTCTGGACGAATTCTGGACACTTTGGATTAATAAATTTCTAAAAGGTATTTGTAAAAGGGTAATGGCTATGGGAGAGCTATGAGAGTTTCATAGGACATATATGTAGCATGGTGAATTTTGGTTTGAATTGTGGAAGTGTTTAAGTGGTACGTTTAGGACGCGTAAGTGAGTATACATTCTTACTCAAAAACTAGAAAATTTAAAGTTGTAGCATTGAAGTGTAATGGAATATGTAGGAGTTGGAAAAGGGTTATATCGAGGGGAAGTATAGATAACTTTGGTACCTTCTCACGACCAACCCATTCCCATCCTCTTCATCCCTTTTCGTACAATTAGCTTAGATATCCATCATAGTTGAGGTTACATCATATTGGGTTGAATGCCTAATTGATGGTAGCTTATTATGTGTTTAATTGTTTAGATTATCCGTGAAGTGTTTGTGAAGCTTTTGTTGGATTCTTTTGGGAAGCTAAGCATCAGGTGAGTTTCATGAGAATACTAAGGTTAAGAGAGGTGGCTAGAATGACTGCTAGGATTGCATTGGAGTTCGCTCCTGAGTTTGTTTATGTTTGTTGCATAATTTTGTTGAATGTTATTTGATTTTATTAGGATCGTGAGATATTGTTCTTGTATTGGTGAGACCCTTTTTCATTAATACAAGATGTCGTTCTTTTGGTTTTTGGTCTTGTCATGACACATTGTGTCTTTATTACTTAGTTATGCATTTAGTGTTTCTCTATTGTTGACACCATTGTGTTGTGATGATATCCATGATGTTACGCCTCGTGTTTTCGCCTTGGCGGGGTGTGGTGTGAAAATACTGCTTGACAAAATCCTTTTAGTCAAGCCACTGGAAAACTAGTTATTGTTAGAAAAGTTATACTGCTTGACCTTTGTGAATGTAATCAGACGAAGAAATAACTTTTATAAGTCTCTTTGTCCTATTAGAAGGTACAGCTTATATTTATCAACAGCACCCCAAAAGCAAAAGTTTCAATTATTAAAGTAAATAATGATGGGGACAAAAAGGTAGTGACGGTCAGGGGCTATAGGGATAAATGGCTGGTAAGTACTCAGCTGGGGGTTATTGGTAGACCCTATAATTCTCTATGAGGACCACTTGGGCCAATGATACATTAGTGGATTGTTTTTGCTACTGGTATTGGTTATTGTGTTTGTGGCAAGTGCTGACCTAGTGTGACTGTATTGGGGCCGGATTGGCGGGAGCTTATATCCAGTTTCTAGTTTAAATTTCAGTGTATAGGTTTAAGCCTAGCGACGGCGATGGTGTGGTATAAATAACAACAGTTGTCAAAATTTGACTATGTATAGTATAAGGCACGTTTGTGCTTAAATACAAAGGCAATCAGGTTATATACCTTGTTTTTATTACCACTCTTATCATTTCATCATTATTCATCATTCATTCATCCATCGTACATTCATCATCATACCATAACCTTTAGATATCACCATTGTTAAAAATGCTTAAATAAAGCATTATTCTTTAAGCATTTCAAGAACAAGCATTATACTTGTGATATCATTCTTATTACGTGTTATCTTTTGTTAGTAGAATGCCTCTAAAAAGAGCATCAACAACCGGAGAAATTGTTCGGCATGTAAGCCGCCGCGCCTAAGACTCAAGATGCCATTAGAAATGATAGAGTCTGCTAGTGTCACATCGGCTTGCTAGAGCTTAAATGCGCTGCGAAAGCTCTATGGCTAAGTGCTGTAATCCCGAACAGGGAAACCAATGTAGGTACTTGAATAACGGCGGAACTACAAAGAATTTATGAGTAGTAACCTTTCTACTTTAATGGTATAGAAGGAGCAGTAGGCCTTATTCGCTGGTTTGAACGAACCGATCAGTGTTCTCTCGTAGCAGATGTGCCGAAGAAAACAAAGTAACATTAGCCCATGGTATTTGAACTGAGATGCTTGTCCTGTGGAATGCATCATGCCCAGCCTATGGATAGAGCAGCCAATCAAACCACTGGGACTGGCTAACAAAGGCTTCTGAGTCGAAACAAGTATTGTCCTCGAACTGAGATCAGTAAGATGGAAGAAGAACTTTACAATCTGATTGTAAAGGGAAATGATCTTAAACCTTATGTTAGAAGATTCCAAGATATTACACGGTCTAGGGTACCAAACATGGTGCCAAACATACGTTTATAAACTCTTAGAAGCTTTCATAGGGGGACTACCTCGAAGCTTAAAGGAAATGGTCCTGCCTCTAAACCACAAATCTATAGAGAAGCCATCAACTCAGCCAAAGCTAACTGAGATCACGTAACTAAGCATGCTCCAATGCAAGTATCGAGTGACAACAAAAGAAAGTTTGACGACAGAAGAACTTTCAACAACAGCTCCCGCAGCAACAACAACTACCGACATCACAACATATCGCTACCTAACAATCGTTTTTTTTCAAAACATCAACAAAACGAGGCAAGCGGCTGGTAGGAGCTTAGCAGTTACTCCTATCAGAACCGTATAGGTTATGCCGGAGATCTCCTTTGTGCAAGAGATGCAATTTCCATCACAACGGACCTTTTTATGGCAAAGTAATATTTACCACAATGGCTGGGCCACTTTGAGTAAGAATTGCTTGAACAAGACGCCAGCCCATGGAAGTATTCAACTTACTTGTAATAGATGTATGTCATGCTGTGTGAGGAAAAAGGGCAGCTATACAACCAGTTGCCGCAAGACAAATCAATGCCCAAGGAAGAGCCTACATGCTGAAAGATAGATATTGCTCAACAAAGACCCGAAGTTTAGGTCCGGATTTGTTTCTATTAAATACAGCCATTTAGTTAGGGAATTATTTTGATTCCCGTAGCTGATAAAAGTTTTTAATATCTATATCGCTTGATCATAAGCTAACTATTCCGTCTATTACAATAGATACCTTTTATTTAATAATCGAAAATGGCGGACGGATTAGTAAGCACAATCACTCGTTATTAAAGGCTGACTCTAACTTTGCTAAATAACCTTTTGAAAATCGATTCATGCCAATAAAGCTTTGTAATGTTTCGTCGTTGTATCGGGTTTATGGATGTGGTTATCGCAAGTATCAGGGCCCGCAAAATTCTTTGTGACGAAAGAAGTTTGTTCCATTCCTTAGTCAACGGTGAAAAACTCTAGATCCTTCAGATGTTGTCGCTATCGAAGAGGTTAAAACTCGACGTCTAAATTCATTCTCCTGTATAATATAAACAACCGAAAAGGTATTATTATTCTTGAGGTTGTCAAGTTTTCATGATTTAAGTAATGGAGAATAAATCAGATGAGAAGAAACTAGAAGACACTTCCTTGTCAAAGAATTTCATAGATGTTATTCTCCTGATGATCTACCCTGGTTCTTCCCTTCCCGTTCGACCAAGTGAATTTCCAATCGACCTTAATCCCGGCGATAGCCACCTCTGTTTTAGCTCGAACACCTTATAGACTTGGCGTCCTTCAGAATTGCAGGGAGTTATCTACAACTTCAAGAAACATAACCCGACGAGGGTAGGTTTACACTACGACCAAGTACATCGCCTTGGGGAGAGATCCTCGTACCTTATTTGTTAAAACAGAAGACGGAATCTTTTCAGATATGTGTATCGATTACGAGAGGTTGAATAAGACTTACCATTAAAGACTCGTTATCCACTACTCATGATATCGATGACTTATTCGATAACTACAAGGTTCAAGCGTTTATTCAAAAATCGACTTCAGATCAGGATAATCACTGTTAATGAGAGTAAGGGAAGAATTTTTATAATTTCCAAGACTGCTTTAGAACAATGTCCGACATTATGAATTTCACAGTCATGCCATTTGGGTTTTTTAACAAAATGCCACAGCTGTATTCATTGGACTTCATTGAATCGTGTATTGTAAACCATCACTGGGTTAACCTTCATAAACGTGTTTATCTCGATCGCTATTTTAAAAATCTCGTCAAAGAAGCAGCCACATGCTCGATCATCTCAGCATTATCTAGGAATTACACCCACAAAGCGCAACACGTCATGCCAAGTTCTCTCACAGTTTCTTTTTGGCAACATCAGGCACATAAATGACCCACAAACGCATATACCCTTCCCAACATATAGACCCCATCACTCAATCATCATTAAACTCACTTTGTTTCCCACACCCACACAACACCCACTCTACATAATCGTACCCCATTCAACTTACCATCTTCACATAATACCTTATAAACTCATGTAATTAACCCTACTATCACATCCTATGCACTTCTAACCCCCCATCACCCCCCCTTATACACATTTTCGTGTCCGTCCCCGTCCAATCTATTTCCAACTCCATACAACCCACCACACTCACATTCAATACCCACATTAGCAAACCCTCACTTCCAACGTAACCATTATACTTAAATCATTTCAATCACTAAACACTGGAAATATGTATACAACATCCCCCTCTCCCCCCTACCAATCAACATCAATCACTCCAACACCCCCACATAGCCCCCCTAAAACCCCTCATGCTCAATCTAAACTTATCATAAATCAACTCAACAAGCACCCATAAGTATCCCATACCCCTACACCCGTCCCCCTATACCCCCAAAACCATCACACCCTCTCAACCTCAACAATAACCCAATCAATACACATCTTCCCTCCTCATAACTCCAACCACTCATCAACTTCAATATCTAAAATCTTCCACCCATACCTTCCCAACAATAATCCATCATCCAACTCCACCTATCCTCCACCCCCACCCCCCACACAATATAACTCTTCAATACCAACAACCCTAAACACCCCCAACCCACACCCCAACACCCCCTCCCCCATCCTCACACCCCCTCCTTCCCATACCCACCCCATCTCCCACCTTTTCCATTCCAAAAATAAAAAAACAAACTATCCATAATCTCCCACGAATACTCACAACCACTCCCTATTTGACCCCAAAAATTTCTAAAAATATCTCCAACCACCATCCATCTAACCACCCACCAACCACAACATAACACCCTTTAAAATACATAATAACAATCAAACCTCCCAAATAAACCACTATTTATTCACCCATCGTCCAACCACTCCTCCTCATAATCCCTACAAATCCATAACACCTCTAACCCTCCTCTCCATACCCCCCTCCACCTTAACAATTACCCCCACCTACCACCACATATATCCTCCATTTCTTTTTACACCAGAGCGGTGTCCCTCAGTGTTACTCGGTAACGCCCATAAACTAATTCTCATGTTTCGCCTCGTTGCTTATCGCCAGCCGCGTGCGATGTCTGACAATATAGATTAGATGTTTAATAGAAATGATCTACATGTTTGAGATCTGTTGAAAGTTGAGAGATAGAGCGCGCTCTCTCTCACACCTCCTGTAAAGTAACTCAGAGACATATAACACCTCGCGGGTGTTTAGCACTAGTTGCATTAACTTCTATGCGTCGCAGGTGTAGGGATCATGTTGCTCACTCACTTAGTAATTTCCTTGTGCGACATGATTCTAGTAGACTCGCATACCTCTTCTGCCAAAGAAAAAACGAGCTTAAATGGACCAAAAATATGACAAAATCACATGTATCGAAAAATTAGCCCACAACAGACAATACGTTTGAGTGAAGTGTGTGTAGTGTGCTACTCGACTCGGTAGAGCGCATCGTTTGACTCGACGAGAGAGACTGGGATAAGCAATCGTCAGACTCTGTTCCTATAATATGAGCTATCATGGAGGAAACTGTGAGATTCCAAAATCGAGCTCATATGATTAATGAGAGCTCATACGGGGTGCAGAAATGTGATCGTGTCTATCGCTCACTCTCAACAGTTGATAGCTGTCTCCCATTTAAGGTCCTACCACCAATGCTAGACAGATAGACGAGCTGAAAGCAATGTGATCATAAGCCGTAAACGGGGTATAGAGAATAGGGTGTAATGGACTGTGGACCTGAGACCAGTTCATGGGTTTAGAGTGTGTTCGTTAAGCGAGAGAGTGTGAGGATCTCAGGAAGATCGGCTAGGCACAAGCATGTGATGGTTGCACTGAAGGAATGGGCCTCCTTATTTGGATGAGCGTGGTTGCAGCGCGTGATATTCGCTAGTCACTCTTAGGATGGGGGCCCTCGAGACTCGGCGCTTGAGTCTCAATGTATTTGAGTGCGGTCAGAGGTTGCCTGGTGTTGGCTCTGTCAGCGTGTATATCCGCTCTGGTGAGCTGAGTGAACGAGTGGAGGATGTTGGACAGACTGTCGCTATCGAGCGTGATATCTACAAGCGTAGACGGCATCAAGTTGTACCTGTTAGTCTGAGATCGCGCTGCTATAATAGGGCGCTGGCGCTCACGGATGTAGTAAGGAGAGTTCTAGAATCTGGAGGGTACAGAGAGGAGGTGGAGAGGCGCTAGAGTGTATAGTAAGCTCTTGTTATGGCAACGCGCGCCTCTCAACCCAAGCCCGCGCTGTGCAGTCTGAGTCGCGTGCGGGGTGATGTTGGTGTAGAGAGAGTGCAGCTTGCGCGTTCTCGTATTTTGGAGAGAAGTGGGCGTGGTGTTATTTAGGGAAAGTCGACGGAGGAGAAGGTTTGAAGCGTGTTTACGTAATGTGACTGTGTTGTTGTGTAGTCGTAGTAGTAGAGGGAGCGCCCAGTTGAGTACTCGTTTGGGCGAGTAGCGCGGCGCGTGAGCGTGCGCGCGGGCGGAGTTGTGATGTGAGGAGGGGAGGGTGTGTGGGTTTGGTATTCTCTGCAAGTTGCTGTTGTCGAGTGTTAGTTCAGTGTCGGCATCGCGTAGATCGATTGATTTTTTAGCCAGGTGGGTGTGTTTGTGTTGGTAGGGTTGATGTTCGAAGTGCGATGTGGGAAGGACGCGTGTGGCGACGCGCTGATAGTCGCAGGTATATACAGTCTGTAGTTGGTGCTAGCTATCGAATCACGCGGAGTGGACGGGAAGAGGTGTGATATGTGATGTGAGTGTATAGATTGTCAGAGGCTACAAAGTTTGATAGGCGCGAAGTCGATTATTCCTATAATTAAAAGTATGTTGGAAACTCTAAAAGAGGACCAGAGTTTTACATGGGAACGTGAAGACTGAAATTCGTGCCAATATCATCATTTATTTTTCAATCATCACTTTCAAGTGCAATTTAAATCTGGGACGAGACTTTCATGTAAGGAGGCTGGCAGACTATAACAACCGCAGATTTCCTAAATGTACATATCCATCTAATATGTTAGATGATGTACACTCCAATACAGTAAGATATGAACTCTACCCTTTTTCCGGGACATTTCTCGCTTTATTACATTACATTACTTACTTTGCCTAATATCTTCTACTGTGCCACATATCTTGCATAAACTAAAAGTAGAGCATGGCTAAAGGCAGACCTATCTATTGCAATCCTAATCTTTCTATTATGCTCAAGCTAATACATCATAAAATCTTATCAATTCTCACGTATTATAATCTCATTTTTAAAAGTTACATTTATTCTAATAATGTACCATTTGCATCGTTATATCAAAAGGGCTTTAAACCCGTTATCCGGAAATCTCTAAAACCCTCAACAACAATGAAGGATTCACCAGATCTAAAGTGATCTTGACACAAGAAACTAAAAGCATATGTAAACCAATCACTAAAGGATACTCTCTGTTCTAGCTTTTGGTAAGCTATGAAGAGAGTCTCAGTATCAAGCGCGAACTCCAATAGGAGTGTCTCGTAAGTTGTCTTAGGTATTAGTGAGCTCAATGTACAAAGTCACTTAGAGCAAAGATCTCTAAAATGCCGTTTTATCCCTCGTTTTTTTTTTCTAATTTTTGCTCACCACCATCTTGTTTACAATAAGCTAGACGTACACTAATGTATACAATGTATAAAACCTAAACTCATTCAAATAATTCATAAGCTTTCATACTGCTATTTGTCTAATCTAACAATCCACTCCTCAAATCAAAACTAAGACCTCCACACACAGTCTTGATTTAACCATGACACGTTTCTTTATTTTAACTCCATTGTATAAACTAAACAACAACTTCAGATAAGTGTATAATTTAAATTAATTTATAACATTATCACTTCAGATTTTCAGAAAATCATTTTCCAATCATCAATGTCATCTTTCTACTTCATTAATAGAGATAATAGAAATTCCAGGGACAACTATTTGTGATTTTTGAGCCGCGTATAAGCCCATTTATCTCCCATTCGTCATTCTCAGTAGAGAGACACCCAAGATTTCATTGAAAACCATAAAATGAGTTTGAAATAACCCTATAACCAACTGTTACGAAATAGCATCCTTTAGCTTAATCAACTGTACTTCGCAATATCCCCCGCGCTATTGTCGCGCAGCTCTCAGAGCGTGAGCACACAGATAAGCAAGGTATGCGCTATGACGAGTTTCGTTGTGTTTGCAGCTGTGCAAGATCCATTTTAACGCAAAGCTCTCCAATCACTCAAACTTCAAATGGATAACTCCATTTATTTAAGTTTCTAGGCTTTGTATACATCCATTACTACGCTAAGCTAGGTATGACTCATAATAACACAGGTAGGAAGAGAAGCGAACCTCTAAAGTATATCCTAAGGATAGAATACCGAAGTTGAGCCGATGTGTCTTCATATTCTAGAATCCGTCTTCTACCCAACACCATTAGCTAAGTCGTTTGCTAACGCTTCTATATTCGCAGATCTTGGCTACATATTAGTAACTATCTTTAAATCGTTTTGTATACAGCGAAATAAAGATAGAGAATAAATTGTTGAAAAACGCCGCTTAGTCGGAAGACTCCTCTGAAACATTGGACCCGAGCCTTTTCAAATCTCATTTGTGACCGCATTTTCAACCATTGTCCAAGTGCGCATAATAACTTATTGGTCAAACGCCTTTCTAGAAGTTCTCTCTGTCAACTCGCCTTTTATCTCACCTTATACCGGCTTAGAATTCTCTGGGTCAAAATTGAGAGAGCATTGGCTTTTGTGCTTACTTATGCCGCGCATGTAGTAGAAGCACCCATAACACATTTATTGCTCCAAACCTCATATCTCTTTACATAGGCCCTTACCCACGTGAATTTATAAGACTGATAATATCACAGTTCCTCTCCTAACTAGACCTTTTGCCCTATCGGTCTAGAATAGATTCTTGAAGCTTTGCTTTCGTCCTACTACGCCATTTTTATGGATAAATATGGGGTACAAAATAGGGGTTTGTATTTGTTCATTTCAAACGTCGTCACTCCCACACATCTTCTTTGAACTAAGACCCCTTTGAAAGGCAGCATCCATTTGCTTAATCAATGCTATGAATAGGATCATAGATAAATGGTCAAGATGTGAAGCCCTGAGAAAGAGAGAAAAGCTAGGGGGTAGTGTCTATTCTAGGCATACTCTGAAGTCCTGAAAGTTGCTAATTCGCTGACCCTGCTTCTAGAGTCTAATAAGCCTAAGACAGAGTTCTTAAATCTTGATATTCTGTAGTTCATCTGACATTAATAAAGTGTTTTCTATATGATCTTGCTGTAAAAATCATTAAATAGAAAGCTTTGAAATACAAAAACATTAAGTGGTTAACTCCTTTTTTGATACAAATAGGTATCAGCCGAAAACACTCCTAGAATTCATTGTTTTTTAGATCATCTATAAGCCTAAGCTTGTAAATCTATTGTTTAAGTGTAATAACCCAATAGAAGCTTAACTAAACCTCTAAAATATGAGTGCTTTGATATTATCATTTGAAAGGAATTTGAGGCTATATTATACTGTGCGTATATATGTCGCGCAATTATAACTACCATTAATAGTGAGACCTGTATTTCCTATAATAGCTCTTAAGAAACGTTACTTTAAAATTGTGTCCTTTGGGTAATGCTAATCTTGTAGTTAATGTCTAACGCTTGCTATAACATGACTTAATGACAAAGTTAAGCAAGCTTGCATGGCCAATTTGGAATGTTTATAGTTGTGGTGAAGTTGAATCCCGTATGGACAAAGGGGGGGCTGTGTGTATGTTAGTTTGAGAATGAGAGATAGGGTGATGAGCTAACACATGACTATAACCACACGTGTCGAATTAATTATTAAGTTCATAAAATTACAAGGGTATTGATAATTGGTTATTTATTACAGTAAAAGGTATTTTGCCTATTAGGTTTCATAGAGATATAATCCACTAACAAAGTTGATAGGTACAAAGTCGGTTATAAAACTGATATCTAGGGGGGTCATTTTAAATTTTCCTCTCAAAGTTATAACTACAAGGGTCTATTATGTCACTTTTTAAAGTACAAGGTTTACTTGGTATATCTTTTAAACTTGAGGGACCAAAGTCGTAAAAGTGCAAACTCCAAGGGTATATTCTGCCACTTTTCAAACTCAAGGGTCTAAAATGTAACATTTTGAAAAAGTATAAAAACACATTCAAAACATTACAAGACATAACTTTAATTAACGCTTGACGTGCTTAACATTTCCAGATATTGAATAAAATGCTTAAAACTGCTTATGTTATAACTATTATATCATTCATCATCGATGTGCTTTCAAAAATCATGTCCCGGATTCATATCATACCACAATACTAGGGAGCTTCATATTAAGGAGTTTCATCTTGGTATTACGTTCTGACTGAGTTGTTGGGTTTACGATTTAAAGTGCCCTAGCTCCTCAAACGTTTACTGAATGACTTCTGAATTATGATGGCCCGAACGGTGTTATGATAATTTTAATATCAAAACCGACATCGATGTAAAATCTTACATATTCAATCAAACTAAGACTTGACATATATTACCCCAGGTTGCCCGTGACGAAGCCGTTACTTTCATTTCATATACATTTGCTATCAATTTCCCTATAACTGTTCAGGTGAGTTCATAGCCTCGCATTTCAATATTTCAAATGTTTTATAAACCCGCGAGGGGGATACATGCTATAAACATGAATGCAATTATTTCTGTATGCTATTTCAATTTACTATTGCCTAAGTAACTGCTTTGCCTTTAAGTCCCCATAATCATGAACCGTTAATTACTCTCCGTAGTAAGCGCGAATGATGTGAATAGATCTATTTGGGCTGGACTCCCCGTTGGTGTACCCAGTTACGTGTAACCAATTGCACATCATTAGAAATCACGCGGGTATTTTGGCAAAGGTACCCGCAGGGGCTATAACGTATCACCATACCCTAAGGCTTCGGATTCATGAGCTAATGGCAATAATAAATATGTTTTCAATACTGGGTGTATATCAACGTAACCCAAATATCGCATTTGCATTCAAATTATATTACTTAAACCTATGGATTCACTCAACCTTTGTGTTGACTTTTTAGCATGTTTTATCTCAGGTAACTAATGGCACGGAGTGGCGAGGACATGAAGATGGAAAAACCGTTATCATTCAAACTTTATTGTATAGATTTTGGGAACCTCTCATTTGTAAAAACTTTGAAGAAATAATGAATGATAACTTATTTTCAAAAACGACTCTTTTTTATTCGTTTTCTATGATTATGACTGTTGTACCTTGAAGTAATACCCCAGATTAGCTTCCGCTGCTATATGTAAAAATGGGGGTGTTACACCTGACATTGAAGAATACGTCGTATCCACATCAACGATACGCCGTATATAATATTTTGGTCAATGAAGAAGAACCAAGTGATTTTACATTAATACGCCGTATCCATCTAGAATATATGGCTTATCCGTGCCTGAATTTCATAGGAAACCACAAAGACTTGAAGACCTCGCCGTATCCAAAAGCTTTAATACTCCGTTTTGTGAGGCGATTGATGAATATTCTGTAATATTATAATCGTTGAGCCTACGCAAAATATCCCAACATGCCTTATCCCACATCACCCAATACGACATATCGATCAATTTCTAGACTCTATAAATACAAAACCCTAAACTCAGTTTTAGGTATGATTTTAACCACCGAGTTCAATTTTCAGAAGATCTAGGAAGCCAAGAAGGTGCAACAACGTACTTTAATCCATAGGGAAACCCTTGTAATTCTTATACTCTAATTACGTGTTCGTTTTTTGGTATTATTCATTAATTGGTTAGTTTACCTTAATCGTTGGTCTATGACATTTGTATCCGTTACAATGGTTATTAGCTAATACCTTTAGGTATTAGCCATGCTTATGACAATTTAATGTTTGGTTTATGTTTATATCAATTGTCTCTTATTCGTTGAGTGTTGAATTATGTTTATCAATATATACTCATTTATGTACTTAAGTATGTGACATATCATTCAACTGGATCTAGAAATACAAATAAAGAGTTAGCTAGATGCCAAGATAGCTCTCCATATCTGCAATTTATATATCGAGAAGAATAGAATCACAAATAACATGCTATCTTTGCTCTTGGTTTAGTGAACATGTTAGACTAGCAGGTGACCTTAGATTAACAAATGACATTCTGATTACTTGAGTAAAGATTTGGATAAGTGGACTACTAGTATATAAAGAGCCGTTAAGCAGTAAGTTAGTAAAGTCTCCGTGAGTTAGGATTCCATAAGATCACCATTATTATCTCCTAAGATAGA
>BQNB010069792.1:15482-33362 GCA_026074375.1 Tanacetum coccineum
ATCCCCAAGTTATCTCTAGATTATGAATACTTCCCTATGATGCCTTGGATGAAATCATCTCATCATATATCATCACATACAAATCTAAAGAAGAAAATGCCAAAGTACGACGCACTTTTCTCTTGTGCTCCGCACTTCTGATCAAGTTTCCAAAACCACCACTTTATATTGTAAGTGCACCGCACTTTCGTTCAAACTTCCTAAAGAAACGGTTAAGTCCCAATAAATGTTGAGTGCATTAACTCCCTAAGTACGTCACACTTTTTCTGAAGTGCGCCACACTTCTACCAGAAATCAGCCTATAAATAGAGAAGGATTTCTCTTGTTTTACACACACCTCCACAACATTTCTCTCATCAACCCACACCATCTAATCATGAATTTCAAGGGTGGTGACAACACCTTAAGGGTTCGGGTTGATTGGATTCAATAGCTTGGGTTTTATTATAGTTTTCGTTTGGAAGAACTAATTGTCGAATCGTTGATCTTGTAAACGTTGGTATAATTTCTACAACTCTTTTAATTCGAAGTATTCTGAATTCATAATGAATGTTATGTGTTTTGTTACTTTGATTATGGAGTAGTGTTCTTATGTTTGTTTTGGCATATTGTGATCTTAGATATGGAGTATTTGGGTATGTGTTTATTGAATTGGTAAAACATATTTTATATAAGAAAATAGGCCGAAAGGTTTCTTTTATATATGTGTTCTATCAATCCATCTAATATATTGGTTATAATAACTTATAAAGGCCGAAAGGATTTGTTGTTATTAATCGATATAATCACTAGTTATATTTAAAGGCCGAAAGGATTTATAACTTGTGATAACTCTATTTTCTAAACTTATAAACACTATCCTAAACACTTCATTATCAAAGTGATCATTGCCTAAACAAACATACCTTAATCATTTGATTGAATCATCCTTTTAATTGCTTTCGTTATAATATCCGATATATGCAAGATTTGGTTAATCTGATCCGTGACAATCTTATTAACCTTAGCACGTTAATTACAAACTGTGAAAACTACAATTCCCGTGGAACGACCTGGACTTACCTAAAGTTATACTATACATGAACGGGTATACTTCCCAAGTGTTTTGTTTTTAGTAAAAATCGGTATTTCTAGTATTATAAATTTAAAGCTTGTAAAACACACATCACAATTGGTGAATTTTTTCAAAGTTATAGTATCCCAAAATACTATGACAACACACTTTCATATTTCTATCTCAATAAATTTCTATAAAACGGTTCAGATTATGACTTCTAATTAACTTTTATGGTGTGTAAACAGTTACGGTGTGTAAACGGTTACGGTGTAACCGGCTGTCAGTCAACAATTTCCTACTATATTGAGTCTTTTACTTCAAACTATCACTTCCTAAACACTCACATTTGCATTGGTCACTTATGTAACCTTTGCCAATTTTCCAGTCTCGTAATGTTCTATTTAGTCTGTTGGTTCTTTTGACTTTTACTGTCTCAGTCAGAACAGTTACCGTATTTACGGTAGTCAATCAATAATTTCTTTAGTCAATAAATCCTTTATTTCATATATTATTCCTTTTTAGAGGTTTACAATCTTATTTGATCACTTTCTGGGAGGTTGTCCCGCAAACGTCTTAGAATGTCAAACAACGCGTTCTGGTACGTCCATAAATGTTCAATACTTAATTTAAACAAAACTAACTATAAAACATATTGACGAGGTGTCATTTTATATACTTTTTCAGGGTTGTTTAACCCCCTAAATCGTGCATTTATGCCTAAAATAGGTACTTAATCATTCCTTTTCAGGTATTCAGCATTTGGAAGGCATTTGAAGGAAATACACGTGACTTGGGATCATTTGGAGAAGAAACAGACAAGACTACAGACCTACACCAACATCTCTCAAGAATTTCTACTCAGAAGCTGGAGACGGCGTCACAGATTACACGTGACGCCGTCACAACTCATCTCAAGACGGCGTCACAAGATCTCCAAACAGCATCAGAATGTACGACCCAACCTATTATCTAGTCTATTGATTCATGCGGCGTTACGATTAAAAGTGCGACGCAGTCAAATCGATTTTTCCTATATATATCACAAAATCCGTTTTTAGGGTTTTTAAGTGGGTACTTTAGAGTAAAAGAAAGGGGACGAACCCTAGTTCGTGTTGCATTTGTTCGGACAATTTTAGGCCTGAAAACCTTATTGTACTTCCTTCAATTCATGTTATAACAAGTAAGATATCTATCTTTCAATATGTCTTGTTGGTGTGATTCTTATCTGTTCTGATTTTCCTTTAACAAGCTTGGCTAAAACCTTCTATTTGTGTTTATTTATGATTGTATGAAACCTAGGATGTATGTGTAGATCTTTGTAATGTTGTTCTTGTATATGAATATGATGTTAGGTTTTAGAAACAGCTTTTTGTCTGTATCGCTGTTGTATGTTAGGAAAAACATGATTGTATAGAAAGGATACCATCGGGTACAGTCTTCATACTACCTGCCCCTTGTAAGTGATTCATCATTTAATATATTTATAAATACATTTAACATTTCTCTTGGGGCCTTGTAATAGTCTTCATATACCTTACTTGGTGCGTTGCCTTAAACGAAATATTAAATAGATGACGGGTTCGGGTAATTCTGTTCATTGACTTAGGAAATAATTACTTAGATCATCACAAAGTTGTAACAACAAGCAATCAACACTAGGAGAAAGCAATCCTTGGGAGTAATACATGATGTAATAAACACAATCCTTTTATTCTATTGTGGATCACTAGTTGCTTAGATTATTATTTGGTTTAATAGCTAAAACCAACCTAATCTCTCAAAATAGGATTTACGGCTTTTCTATACACATTAAAACAAAAAGTATCTTCTCATAATCCTTAGAATTATGTTAGACCTATGGTCAAGCCTTCCCATCTATTCCCCCTGGGAAACCGATAACAAAACCCGTAGGTCTTGCCTATACTACACTACAACGATTAGGTACACTGCCTAGGGAGTTGTAAAACTTCTTGTAGAAGTCCCTTATGACAACCACAACAAGTTTTTGGCACCGCTACCGGGGAATTAGTTTGGTTTTTGATCATAGTTTTAGCTTTGTTCTTCTCTCTTGAATCCTTTCAGTAATGCTTTGTAATTCCGTATATTAGCTTTCTTGTAGTCTATCTTTTTCTTTGTGCCCTTTGTTCATAACATTTGTAAATTTGTAAATTATAATGAATAGGTATGGTTATTCTAGCGTATGTATGTATTCTTCCATAATCAACTCTTGGTGTTCCAACAATATCAAGATGAATCTCTCTACGATTCGTGGACTCGTTTCAAAGACATAATCCGAAAAGTCCTGAATCATGGCCTTAGTATATGGACCCTAATTGAAATCTTTCATAAACATCTCGACTCGTTATCTCGTCATATCATCAATTTAACAGCAGAAGGGGATCTTAGGAAGTTTAGTGATATAGAAGCATGGTATGCCATAGAGGATTGTGCCCAATATGATAAAAAAATATAGCAACCCAACAAGCGCTATTTCTGATGAAACAATAGCAAATCCAAATGCTCAAATAGTTGGGGATGATATGGTTAGGGTACAGGTACCTAGGTGCATGGCATGGTTAGATTATGATGAGCATGTAGATATCTTAAGTATGATGGATAACGAGGTAGGAGTTACAAGCCCTGAGATCACCACACAAACCCTACTATCATTTGAGGAATACACATCGCCCGTGACTTACCCAGAAGAAGTAAAAAAGACTTTAGGGACCCCGATAGAGGTAGAACCTTTGAACAAAACAAAACTAAAGGAAGTAGACTTGAATTGTAATCACAACACTCCTCTTAGTTCTAGGAAAGTTCCTAGTTTTGATAGACCAGAGCCTCAACCTTTACTCAATAGTCCATCCTTAGATGTAAGTCTAGGAGACGTAATAAGCCCCGAACCACCCATCAAACCACATAGTCCGGATAGTTCTAGGATGAAGGTAGTAGATTATTTAACTACTCAAGCATCGCCTTCACCTCATATGGCATTTTTCCATCCTATGGGTGTGTATAGTTATTGTGACCCAGGTATAGATGACCCTAAGAGACATTATGGATTTAAATCGGGTTTATTAGGAAAAACTGCATCCTTAGGTGTTGATATTTCAAATTGGGAGATGTTTGATGATGATTGGGGATTAGAATCTAAGGAAGTTTCTCCTTTAGGAGAAGAACTTAGTATATTTGATAGGCCAAATGAAGTAGAGAGATTTAGAATTCTAGAAGCACACCATTTAGAGTCTATTATTCAACAGCCAATTTTTTAGCATGTGACCCCTTCTCACAGCAATGGTGTGTACCGTTA
Organism: Tanacetum coccineum; assembly: GCA_026074375.1. Classification (NCBI taxonomy): domain Eukaryota; kingdom Viridiplantae; phylum Streptophyta; class Magnoliopsida; order Asterales; family Asteraceae; genus Tanacetum; species Tanacetum coccineum. Next base: position 19,850 of record BQNB010069792.1, read on the forward strand.
CTATCACTCGCACTTGAACTCAAGTGTAGGGGAACCCTCCCCTTTATCTGTTAAATAAGGGTAGAGTCAGGCTCGTGACTCGAACAAAAACAAGCGCTTCTTGAGAGGCAACCCAATATTTATTTTTCCCGCACATTAGGAGTGTCGTGTGTTTTATTCTTTTCATTTTATTCTCTCATGTTCGAACTCTATCTTGTAATCATGCTTTGTATTGTTTTTAACTTCGTCTTAATTTCAATCAAAGGCATTTTGCAAATAATAAGTGTAGGGGAATCTATCTAGTTTTTAAACCAAGTTCAAGCATGTTAAATAATTTGTTAAGATTAATTCGCGTCAGTTTCGAGTCATATGAGTAAATTGTCAAATCTCAGGTTTTATTTGTACAAGAATTAACTTATGGAATCAAGTGCATGAAATTTTTCATCAAAAACAAAAATTTTGTTTTCATAGAACATGCAGACGGCGTCATGATTTACACGCGATGCCGTCACCACGACACCTGTGACGGGGTCAGGATTTTCCTAACGCCGTCAAACGCCCAGGTCCAGAAAACTTAAAGTTTTTAATTATTTTTGAAAATAAAACTTGCATAATATTTAAAATATGTACTCTTTTGTTATAAACCTGCAAAACTAATAAGTTTGACAATTCTCTCATCCTATCATTACTGCTTTATCGAGTCAAACCCTAAATTCATATTGTATATTTGTAAATCACACATTTTATGTTTGGTGTAGTTATCTTTGTCTATGATTTACAGGTTATATTTGATGAGAAGAAGCTTGGAAGATCTTAGGATGTTTTCATTAGACAATTCTTAGAGGACGATTAGTTATCGTATGTTTCTTCTCCATTATTGAGCAAACCAAGGGAGTACTAGTTTCTTTTCCTTGTTTTCTTTTCCATTTATTCGTTTTACGGGTACTTTTATAGAACATTAGGGACAATGCTCAACTTAAGTATAGGGGGAAAATAGGCCTTAGAAACTATTCTTTCATTTTCCATTTGCTTTGTCCTTAAAATGATGGGTAATATATCGAAACATAGCATAAGAGGTGATTTTGACCCAAATTTAAATTTTTTTATGACACATACCAACGAAAACCAAGTATTAAGAGCGTCTCATGGATAAGAATTTATATTACTAGCACAAAAACCCTCAAAATCCACCCCCTAAAATGTGAGGTTCGCCCTTAGATGTTATACCTTTAACTTGTTCGAGTTAAGGAGTGAGCAATCATGTGTGTCTATTTTGTCGTTACAGATGTGTATGCGTGGTTTTGTGGCCTTTTCTGGATCATTGGTATTGGTTACTTTAGGATTATGAGAGTGTACCGGTAGTATATTAAATTCTGGAACTTATTTTTGTGATGCATCCTGAGACCGCATAGTAATTGTCAAGATTTGCTTGATAAGAGGCATTAGGATTAACCCATGTTTTAAACATGTAATTGTTATGATGGTCACACTGATCATATAACTTTCCCACACCCTTTCCATGCACTCATCTTTAGTGCATGATACCCCTAGTACAACCCTCCGAGCCTATCTTCTTTCACGGTTCTCGTAATTTTCTGGTTAAGCTGACTATTAATGAAGAGCATTGTCACTCTTAAACCAATCGTTACACCCAAATAGCCTTATCCCACCTTGTATGTACTCATTTTTAGTACATTATTGTTAAACCCAAGTTAATTATTTGAGTACACGGTTGCTAAGTCCTTATCCTTGTAAATACTGTTTTGGGATGATTGGGATTCATGGTAGTATGTATTTTGCGGAAGAATGGGGAAGAAAAGTTAAGTCAATACCCCTATATATTTGTTAGATGATCTCCATGTTATTTTGATCCACCTCAAATCAGGTCATTAGTTAGGTTGTAAATATCGAGCATGTAAAACTGCCTCAAGTTGTAGGGGTAGAGTTATAAAACCCAAGTAGATGTATTATGTATTAAAAAAAGAGGATTGATGTAGAGTGTGTAGAGTTTGGTATATCTTGGTCGAGTCTTGGCTTAGCAATCCAAACCTATGCGTGTATTGGTTGTAATAATAGCCTAACCTTCCACTCCAAATTCACCCAAAGCCACCCAAATGTATCCCATCCATTTTCGTTTCCATTATATGTTATCTTTCCACCTACACCATAAAACCCTTTAAAAGACCTTTCTATAGCAATGATAATGTTGGCGGCCCTAGCAGTTAGTGGTTTGATCTTTTACCAAGCCTATGGTAATTTATATGCTATGACAGGTAATGAGTGTTGATTTTCCGTTTCCCCTTATGTTATAATTTATTATACACCCGAGTGAAAGAGAGAATCCTAAACACTTATGTGAGGTGCTAGTATATACTTTCCGTGCTTTTAATTACGAGGTCTAGAAGGTTGTGTTGTAAAATACTTTTAAAGAGTAGGTAAAATGACCCTCATATTGCTATTGTCTAGGTAGAAAAGGCCATTTGCTTGAGGACAAGCTAATCCCAAGTATAGGGGTATTTGATGAGGTGTCGTTTATATACTTTTTCAGGCTCGTTTAACCCCCTAAATCGTGCATTTATGCTCAAAATAGGTACTTAATTGTTCCTTTTCAGGTATTCAGCATTTGGAAGGCATTTGGAGGAAATACACATGACTTGGGCTCATTTGGAGAGGAAACAAACAAGACTACGGACCTACACCAACATCTCTCAAGAATTTCTACTCAGAAGCTGGAGACGGCGTCACAGATTACACGTGATGCCGTCACAACTCATCTTAAGACGGCGTCACAAGATCTCCAGACGGCGTCAGAATGTACGACCCGACCAATTATCTAGAATATTCTATTCATGATGGTGTCACGATTAAAACACGATGCCGTCACAGTGATTTTCATATATATACAAATCCGTTTTTAGGGTTTTAAGTGTGTAACTTTAGAGTAAAAGAAAGGGACAAACCCTAGTTCATTTAGCAGTTGTTAGGGATGATTTTAGTGCCTCAAAAACCCTATTGTACTTCCTTTAATTCATATATTAATCAAGTAATACTATCTTAATCTTTCAATATGTCTTGTTGTGTGATTCTTATCTGTTCTTACTTTACCTTTAACATGCTTGGCTAAACCTTCTATTGTGTTTATTTATGATTGTATGAAACCTAGGATGTAGATCTTAGTGATGTTGCTTCTTGTGATGAATATGCATGTTAGGTCTTAGAAAACCAGCTTTTGTTTGTACCGCTGTTGATATGTCTAGGAAAACATGATTGGGTAGAAAGAATACCATCGGGTAATAGTCTTCATACTACCTTGCCCCTTATATGGTTGATCCACTCTTAATATATTTCAAATGCATTTAATATACTCTCAGGGGCCTTGTAATATACTACCTTACTTGTGCGTTGCCTTAACGGAATATTAAATAGACGGGTGTAATTCGTTCATGACTTAAGAAATAATTACATAGATCATCACAAGTATGACAAAGAAACAACATTAGGAGAAGCAATCTAAGGAGTAATACATGATTAAATATACATAATCTTTTATTATATTGTTATCACTAGTAGCTTAGATTATTATTTAGTTCAATAGCTAAAACCAACCAATCTCTCAAATATATGATTTACCTGTTTTCCTATAAACATAAAAACACAAAATGAATCTTCTCTCAATCTATAGAATTTTGTTAGACCGTGATCAAGCCTTCCCAACCTATTCCCCTAGAGAACGATAACAACCCCCGAGTCTTGCCTATACTACACTACAACGATTAGGTACACTGCATAGGGAGTTGTAAAACTTCTTGTAGAAGTCCCTTACGATAACCGCAACACATATCGTGCGAATATTCTAAGTTAATGTAAATGTGTTTTTGAATCCAATAAAAATACTAGGAAACTTCGAGTCACATTTTAAATCATGAACTAGGAGCGTTAGAGAACCCGACAAGTGACGGAAGGCACCTAGGATCCCCCTAGGATGCCAACCGGTTTGAACCCCACAATGGAACCACAAGGCTTGATTTTAGCTAGTGTGTTCCCTTGGTACACCTATTTATCCTATTTTGATTCCAAAATACACACACTTTACCTCATTTTGAAAACACATACACTACACATTTCTCGCTTCCTCTCTTTGTTTCGTCCGAATACACACAACACACACACATTTATTTTCCAACTTTGATAAAAAAACATGAAGGTTTGAGTGTTTTCGGGTTGATTCCAATAGGCATGGGTATATAAAACACAACGTTTGGGTTGTTGGTTTCGTGTTAATCTCATCTTCAAAACCCTCTTTTTGTAAGTCATCTTATTTCAAATATTTTTGTACTTTTGAATGCCTTATGATGCATAGATGTTAGTTGTACAAGTTTTTTTTCTAAAAATCAAAAGCGAAAAGTTTACAAATAAATATTAAGGGGTGTTTAGTGGTTCGAACTAGGGTAAAAAAGGACAAAGAAAGACCATTTTGTTATTTTGGTTGTGATGGTTGAATAACATATATATATATACTAAATAGCTTGTTTATCACTTAGCTTAAAAATAACCTTTCGAGAAGCTTATTGTAGCTTATTCGAGGTTTATTTAGTTTCAGACATAAAAAGGTCACGAGGAAAGTGGTTTTGATTATTTACCTATTCTTGTCATATTTTTTATAGCTTATTACGATGGCTTATTTTGAGAACTAAATATAGCATATAGCTTATTAGCTTATTTAAAGAGCTACATATTTGGTTTTTGGGCTTAATGACTCACGGCCCAAAAAGGGTAAATAATTCGAAAGCTTATTTACTCCTTTTTGTGGTTCGGCTTATTTTCACGACTTATCGTTTTGGTTTATTTGAATACTAGAAATACTTAATCGTATATTTTATAACTCGATGTTCGATTTCGGACTTGGAATATTTTTGGAAAGGTTGTTAATAGAAGCCCAATAAGCTTCGACATATTTTTGGGACTTTTCATTCGGCTTATTTTTTATTTACTTCTAATGTGTGTTTAAATCGGTATTTCGGACTAATTAGAGTTTTAGAACTAAGCGATACGGCTTTGAACTACTATTGGGCCTTAATGCCCAATAAGTGAGAATTTAGTGATTTTGAGGGTTGAAACGGATTTTTAATCGATTTATGCTTTGTTAAGTTAAAGGGGTTAGAATAGTTGTTTGGAAAATACGTTTTGATAAAACGCCACGAAAACGTAAAATTTGGCATTTTGTCAGAAATTGTTGATTTGAGGAAAGTGTTTGAAAATGAGGTTTGAAACCTTGGAAAACGTTTTATAAACGAACGGGTCATGCCGAAATTTTATAAAAATATTATACTTAGAATATTTTATTAAAAACTCACTTTCTTTGAAATCCGACAAAAAGACGAAATAATAAAATATTATTATTTTAATAAATCGACTAAAAGATGAAAAATATATTTTATAATTTAATAAATTATAAAACTTCTCTAAATTGTTTCATGTAATTAAGACGCGTCATTTCCCTTCAAGGGAACATGTTGCCAAATAGTAACGAAGTTTGATAAATGTTCCAATTCAGTCACTCAAACTTTAAACTAATCACAAAAACCATCCAAGTTTCAATATTGTTCCATTATTGTGTAATTGTTCACAAAAACTATCTTTAAGGTATTCATATGTGCATTATTTGGTTGTACCTTAACAATAAATACCCACCCCTTGCATTTCACTAACCCCAACCAACTTAATGTACAACCAACTTATGCACAGATGAAAAAAGATATATGCCATAAAATAATAACCAAGTTTGAAAAGTGTTTCGTTTTAGTCACTCAAACATAACAATTACATAATAATATAACACTATTAAAACTTTGAGTGACTAAAACGGAACACTTTTCAAACTTGATTATCATTTTATAATCAAAATAAAGTTGCCGTGACTAAATTGAAACAAAATTAAAAGTTGGTTACTATTCCATGATTTTAACTTGGTAACTTGAGCTTACCGGGTAAATTACCAGAACATATTTCTTAATATCTATTATCTAAGTCTTGTTGTTTTACTTGTCTATTTTTTAAATAGTATAAGTATATAAAATCTAATATACATACTTTGACATGTCTTCTCCGAGTCTAATTCACCAACCATTACACAACCACTACTACTAAAAGCAGTAATATGAAACGTTTTCAAAACTCCTATGCATCAATCTTAAATATACATTTCAAATATAATTCTAAGTTAAACGAATTGCTAGGTCATGTCAGGAAGCCGTTGTACGCCGTTGTTTGACTGTCATACACTCTTTGCTACTTATTATCTTTGTTAAAGTGAGTTCTCGTAGCCCCACTTTTAAACTCTTTTCCGTTGGGGGGAAATGATACTCGAAACTTATTTTAACTGTTTTCATACTGTGCAAAATCTTTTATTTATTTTTGGACAATGCTATGTTCCTATGTTTGCCTATATGAATGTTATGTGAACATTATGTGAATGCTATGCGAACACTATGAGATCTATTTATGCGAAGTTCCAATGTGAATTTTTGCCCCACACTACTTAGCCGACTGTGTAGCTCCAGCTGGTAGGCGATAGGTCCGGAGGACTATAAGCGCGCGGGATATTATGGATTGTTGATTTGGGTTGGGATACCCTGGTATGATGTGTTGATGTGTTGTTAATCTAAATACTATTGTATGCATTTTGCTTTCATATTGCACAAATGTCCACTATTTAAATTCTAGCACAGCAACTGGGTTTACTCTCTAAACCTACGAGCTCACCAACTTTATGTTGACCTTTTCGAGTATCATTTCATGTGTGATCGACATTGTTATCAGATCGCTATATGAAATTCAAAGACCCCTACTACCAGGATGTTTTTCTAAATACAAGGGTTTTCAACTAATTAAGGCTGTATTTCCTAAATGTTTGTAATCTAATTTTCTTGTAACAAAGCTTGGTATATCTAGTATCTTGTGCGATGTAAATCATTATGTCGCATCTTGTGTTTCTGCTTCCAGCGGGGTGTGACACTAAACCTGCCAATCGAGACCAACACTTGTGAAGAGCAAGAAATCCCAGGTGGGCCTTTGATTTTACATGATGCATATGGAAGACCAAACATTACCTTAGAACAGGATACTCTACTGCTTGGTCGCAGGAATCACACCACCATCCCCTAAGCTTTCTGCCGACTCCTTTCTTGCACTTCTCCCCGCTACACGTTGGGAAGTTCCAACCTTTCCTTATCTTGATATAGCCGATCCTTACTTGGAAAATAAAGGCTACAGACTGTACATGGGAACATTTTAGAAATGGAAATGCAGTTGGATAACAGGGAAGCAATGTTATGTCGGAGCAAAAATATCATACATTATTGTGGCGATTGCGCGCCTACATTAGGAGGTTTTCAAGCGTGCCTACCCTTGTTTCAGAGAAGTCAACCGACTTAATTTACTTGCTCACCTCCGCAACATTGCAAAAAAGAGGTAGGTTCATTCTAATCCAGGCAAAGCTATAAAAGCAAGATGCAACCAACTCTATCATCCTTACCTGTTTTCAGACCTCAGCTCTTGGAGTGCATGGATATCGGCATCATCCCAAATGAGAGTAGATGAACTACTTGACAGGTACAACTTATCTGGTAGGTTAAACACAAATTTTTAACTAACGTGTCATTCATGAACAATCTGCATAAACCTTAAGGTTGATAGGGGCTTACTGTTATACGTTTTTACATTCATCGATGTTAAGATTACTGGACACTGGCCCGCATGCTTAGTCTTCTTTTCAACCAAGACATCTCCCAACCCCCCCCCCCCTATAGTGTTACTCTAAGCATCTGACCTCTGCGCATAGTTTTACATATTCAATGCCCTATGAAATAGCTACATGGTATGAACGTAATAACCATTAAAAATGACAGCTGCCTTTGGTTAGCTAGGTAGAAGTCGAGGGTTCTAGAGCCTGTTCACTGTTGAATGGACCTTCTAACATTAATGACATATCCAGCAACATCTGAAATATATTGATTCCATGAATAAGGCATTACTATGGCCATAATATCTATCTATCTATTATACTAAAAGATTTCCCAAAAGTAGTAAATATTACCAATCATGTATTTGTTTTCTGTCAGCTCCACGCTATCAAGCTCAATTGGAAAGGATGTCTGAGAAACCCACTAGACTTGGCCAAAGATTTTCTCGCACTTGTAGCCCCATCAAACTCCAGCATGAAGGCGTCATATTTTCTAACACGGTACTCCTCCTTATTTGGGTGAACCACAAAGTTTTTTATAGAATAGATTCCCCCCTCTTTTAGCTTGAGAAAATTATGCGCAATATTTGTCCTGGCAGTGCAATATATGGCGTTCCCCTGCAAATAAACTATGTTAACATTTGGGCCAACTGGAATAGCATGTTAACATTTAATTTTTAGGAAAAATTTGGAACTCATGGCTTACCCGCGCATCAGAAACAACCATATCGGTACTTAAATATCGGCCTGTTACGGCACTTACATCCTAATACACAGCATCACAATAATAGTGCCAATCACACCCACCTGCAGCTCATCCAAAAACAAAACTGAGCTTGATGATGCAGCCTGTGCAAAGATGGATTTCGGTAATGCTGCATTCTTAGAAGACATGTGGTCCTTGGGTGATGCAGCCTCGTCTGAGATGGTTTTCTTGGATGATGTACCTGGGCCAGAGAGGTTTTTGGCCTTTTAGTTCTGCGCAGACTTGTGTTCATTGGGTGATGTTGCGTTGCCAGAGATGGTTTTCTTTGCTGATGTACCATGGGCAGACATGATATTGGGCTTTGGATCGAGTGATGTCTCCTCGCTAGAGATGGTTTTCTTTGCTGATGTACCATGGACAAACATGATTTTGGGCTATGGATTATGCAAAACTTTATGATTAGTTAGGATACCTAGGCAGCTAAACTGCTTCATGGGTAATTTATAATGATCCTGGGTGGTTGCTTTGTATTCTTATAACTGCAAAGAATGCTCATATACCCTTTATTCTTACAGAACTTGCATTTAACCATGAATGTATTAAATAGCCAATTTAGTAAGGAAATTATTTGCATTTATAAAACTCTAAAAACTTATCATATCCTTTGGCATTTACTTGCCACTGATGCTGTTTATAACCCAGGTTAATATCGAATTTTTTGTACCACTCTCAAAGCATGAGCTCCACATTAAATTAGTGTACCCAATCTTTAAGTATAATATATTATCAGTTTCCTAAATTTGTGTTGTTACCAAATATGTTGTTGTGTTACATAGAAATAAAGTTATTTAAGGGAGCAAATGGGATGAATTAATGCTTTAAACTTGTGCCACCATGACACAAGTTAGAAAAACCCCAAAAATTATATACAAAAACATACAAAAGAGAAAGAAAGAAATAGGGAAGAGAGGATTCAGGAGGCCTGTAAAAATCAAGATAAAGACAACTGAGCCAACTTGATATTTTGGTATTATCACCACATAGAAAAACTTTTGGATTTTTTATTCATATCTTCAGAGCACATTGAATCGAAAAGCAATAAGTTTCTTTCTATTACATATAAGCAGCAAAACCGAAAAACCAAAAAACCGAACCGAACTGATAACCGAATCAAATTTGCCAAAACCGAATCGAACCGAACTACAAATTCATTTTTAGGTTGGATATAGGTTTGACAATCTGAACCGAAAACCGGATATATATATATATATATATATATATATATATATATATATATATATATATATAATATATATATACGACAACATATATATGGGGCTAACAATGACTGAATTCTAGATAGGATTGCCATATAAGTGTTGGGTATTGTTTAAATACATCAAACTTTTGATCCACTGAAAAATGAGCTTAAATGAAACTAAAAACGTGTAAAAAACTAATTAATACATTGTATTTGTATGTGTTTACAGTGATGTTGTTGGTCAGAAAAACGGATATCCGACAAAAAGGGACGAAAAACACAGCCAAAAACTACAAATGCGCGGAGCACGGAATGTAAAAAAACAAAGCCAAAAACGACAAAACCGAGCACGGGAATGTAAAGAGTGTGAAAAGTCAAAGTCAACCGAGGTCAATGCCAAAAAGTCAACAAAAGTCAACCCCGGGAATGTCAACGGTCGAACCCGAAGCCAAAACCGAAGAAATTCTTAACGGGCCACCCTTACCCATTTAATGGGTCGGGGTAGCCAATTAAGGGTTACATCGAAGACCAAATGGGCCCAAAAAAGGCCCAAAAAAGGCCCAAAACCCTTTTTTATTCCATCCGGGCCAAGTTTAAGCCCAAAACAAGTAGAGGGGGCAAAACAGCCAACCCCCTATACTTGTACCATCATAAGGACCTTCAATGCAATAACTTAAACAACCCTTGAGGGCTTATCCTGCCATTTCCCAAAGTTATTACACCACAAGGACCTATTTTGCAATAACAATTATAACCTTGAGGGACTATTCTTGCCTCTTCCTGAAAGTTTTCCCTGATACTCCCCAAATAATTTTTCCCGCCAACAAAACCCAAGAACAAATCACAGGCCTTCTTCCCCACAATTAACCTATAACCCCACCTTTATCCAGCGGGTAATAACTCACCCTCAACCCCACTATCTACCCCAGGTCCCCATATACATTGCCATGATGGCAATCCCATCAATTTCATGGTTTTCTACACGAATTGAAGGCTGGGATCAAAAGAAAGAAGCACACTTAAAATTAACGGCTGAGATGAAGTGTTTGAACCCTCTCACACAACTAGCACACTTTGGGAAGCCAAGAATGAAGATAGTAGTATAAATGGAAGGGTTTTTAAGCCGAAGGGGAGAGTTTAGTTTTTACTTTTCAATTAAGTTTTTTTAGCTTATTTCAACTTATATGTAACTTATTGTAGCTTTTAATTCAGTATTGTACTCTTTTCCAAGTTTAATAAAGTTTGAGGTTTTTAAGTTAAATTCCAAGTTTGAATTTTAAATTCTAAGTCTCTAAATTGAGATAAGATGTGTTAAAAAGCTCTTATTACAACTTAATGATAACCTTTATTCAGTAAAAAGCCCAAAAAAAGTTAAGTAGTTAATGAAAAAAAAAACCAAAAATCCACCCCAAAAATTCCACAGCTTGAATTTTGGAAGATAAGCCAAATTTGGAAGGGCTTATGGACAATACCAGCTTATCTTTGATAAGCTGGAGCTTGTAGACAAAGCTCTTAAGAGCTTATTTGCCCTTGTTTAGAGCAAAGGGCTTTGTAAGTCCTCTTTTCTTCATTTTAGCTTATTTTCTTGCATTTGCTTATTTTCAGCTTATTTGTGCTTATCTCCTGTTCCAATGTGCTTATTTATGCTTATTATTGTTGTTTAGTGCTTAAAAATCAGGTCTTGTAGTTTAAAATCTCATTTTATAAGTTTTTCTTAAAATCTGTCATAATTAGCTTCTTAACTGTCATAATCTTTATTAGCTTATTCAAGTGCTTAACTGTTGTTGCCTTTTACTTATTTTTGCTCAAAATGTATGTTTAGTAAGTAATCTTTAAGAGTCTTGGCTTATTTATCCTAAATCATCCTTAAAAAGCCCTTTTACATATCTAAAGGGGTGTTTGGGATAAGACCCAAAATGGGTCAAATTGGTTTATGTCATGGGTTGGGTCAACAAGTCAGTTTCTATTAGCTTAATTTAGGTCTAAAAAGTAGTTTTAAATAGTTTTTATAAGTTAAATCTAAAAAGTCAAGTTTAAATTAGCTATGTTTCAAATCTATGGTAAATTTGTGTTGTAGATTAGCTTATTTTGATTTTGAGCTCAAGGTAGTCATAAGTCCATATTTTCATGTCTATTTGAAGTGTTATATTGAGTCAAAAGTGCCTGCAATTTGTAGTCTTTGGTTTTGCAAATCTTTGTCAAATTTTGTCAAGTCTTTTTAAAGTTAAACTGCCACTTTTTGATTTCAATTTCCAGTCTTCAAAATAAGTTTTTAGTTTATGGATCTTGGAGCTCAAGCTCATTAGGAGCTTGTCTCTCCCTGTTTTAGCTTTGTTTGCTCTTTTGAGCTTATTTTGTGGCTTAAATCAAGGGCTGCATTAGCCCTTTGGGTCTGCCATTAAAGGCTCCCCTGGTGCAAAAGCCTGTTTTGACAGCTTCTTTAAGCTGTCATTCAGCTTACCATTTTCTTTCTAAAAAGCAATTTTAGTAAGCTTAAAGGGTGTGCTTTAAGCCCCTATAAGCCCAACCATTGGGTCTCACTCTAAGGGTTTAAAAATAAGCCCCAAAAGTGACCCAAGGTCCTGTTTGTTTGACAGAATTGACCCATTTTGACCCAATTTGCTTATTTTGCTTATTTGTCTGTTTTTACTGGCTTATTTCTAGTTGCATTAGCTTATTAGGTTTAGTATACCATCAATCTTGGCTTATTTGTGTTGTTCATTTGCTTATTTTCTTTAAAAAGTCAAAAAGAAAGAGGCAAATTTGCCCTTGGTTTAGTGAAGCAACTCTGTCTGTCCTAGCTTTTTCATATCTCTTTTTACAACTTATTTTCCTTTTAAAATTATTTTTGTTTGCTGTTTTGTATAAACTCTTGGTCACTCTTTCAAGTTTTGTAAGTTTTAAAGCCCAAAGTGTTTGTCTGGTTGCTTAAAAATAAGCTTAAAGAAGCCCCCTTGTCTGTTTGCACCTCATTTTCTCTTCAGTAGCCTATTTCTCTTCTTTTAGCTTATTTTTCATTCCTATGTGCTTATTTTTATCTACATTTGCTTATTGTGATTAGCTTAGCCTTGTTTTCTAGCTTATTTGCATTCTAGTAGCTTTTTACAAATCCAAAAAAGAAAAAAATAAGCCATATAGCTAAATAAGCTATTCTGTCTGCTTTAAGTGCTTTTTACAGCTTATTTATAAGCTCTCATAAAAAGTCATAGTTGAGAAAAGTGCTTATTTTTATGTCCTCTTTAAGTTTGTAAAAAAAATAAAAAGGGGAAGGAGGGAAGTCCCAAGGAGCTGAGGCTCGAACTCGGGACCTTACCTCCCTCAACCCTTATAAACCCCAAAGCCTCTACCGCTGTGCTACAATAGCTCATCCGGTAAAGGTTTGTTGGGTTTAATATTTAAGGGTGTTTAAGGCTTTAAGCTTTCAGCCCACTTTTTGCTTATTACACAGCTTATTTGATAAGCTGTGTAAGTTTTTATATTTTTCACAGGACCTTCATTCTTTAAGCTAATTTGTGTAATTTTTCTAGAATTTTTTGTAAAGGTTTAGTATTTTTTATAATTTATTTTGTTTAAAAACTTAAAAAAATCATTAAAAAAAACTAAAAGTCAGAAAAATATAAACTTTTTTAAAAAAATTTTCTTTTGTCATATAGTTTCTAGGAAAAATAGTTGTTTTCTTGTAGGGTTATTTTTACAAATTTTCACTTTTTAAAGAACGGGATTCGTCCTCGTTTTTGTTTTGACCCGTTTTTGGTCCAAACGAACTCCGTTTTCGATCTAGTTTTTTTAAACTTCGTTTTTAGTCAAGTAGAATCTATTTTTAGTT
>BQNB010069793.1:5059-33362 GCA_026074375.1 Tanacetum coccineum
TTCTATATTCTAATATCTTCCTAGAGATCCTTTTATAAACATAAGGATAACCTCTAGTAGATGTACAGTCCTTGTATATCATAAACACTAATTGATACTTATCACTAATAACTGTTACAAGATAAATGCTAAAACAACCGTTTAAACTTTATAGTTCCTATATCCACGGCAGTACTTCGATCTTTGACTGGCAGTACCTTGACTTTCTACTTAGCAGTACTTTGATCTTTCATTTAGCAGTACTTTGACTTTTTCGTGGCAGAACTTTGACCTTTTGATTTGTATTTCCCAACACCTATTTATAGTAAAAATATCTTGCTAACTTAACCATGGTTACTTTCTAACCCTAGGTTAAGTTAGCATGACAAGTTGGTAAAAGGTGTAAGAGTTTTGTTTCCTTATGCCTTTATAATATCTAGATATTATGCAAAGTGATGACTCTTGGTCCAATCCATCTAATTTCGGTATATATATGTATATAAGATGTAATTTTTGATTATTTTGAGTATTGGGTATAATCGTGGGTGTTTGTTTAGGCGTAGTTAGGTTTTAGAACTTCCGGGTATGCCTAAACGTATTTTATTATGAAACATAAGCATTTTACGTAGCCGATAAAAATAAGATGAACAAAGTTATTAATTATCCTCATAATAATCATATAACACTTGCTTGATGCAAACATTTAATCGCTGTGGCAATACTGTTAGCAGCTAGTTTCCTGATGGCAGCAAGAGTCATGGCTGATGCTTCAGATGTTGATGTCCTTTTGGGAGGCATCTATCAACATAAGATAGCACGAAATAAGAATGATATCATAAGTCGTTGTTAAAATTTTCATACATAGTGGTATTGAAATTATTTGACATATTGTATGAATTCTTATTTTGATAAAAGTAATACACATCCTTTGGTATTATATTGCAGGATATAACAGAGAATTTTGGAATTTAAGACTTAGAGATGAACATTCAAACAAGCATTTGACTTATTAGATTTCTCAGGGACTGGTTCACTTCCCAGTGGTCGTGGTATGATTCATAATGAGTTATCTAACTCTGCAAAGATAGACTTATTGAAGGGATGATCTGATGGTGGTGTAGTTGACCTAATTGATGATGAAAACAGAGATAGCGAGAAATGACATATATGATATTGAAATGGTAAGGTAAAATGGAATTACAACTTTATTTATAGATAACTTATCTTATATATCTTATATATCCCAAAATCTGACAGGTATTGATACTTATGTTACGTGTCCTTAGTTAAAAAGTGGTAAAGATAAGGTTTTGATCTAGTAGTCTTGGAGTTCACGAAGTGTGTCCCATAAGATTCTTCATATATAATTGATGGCAATCTTGGATATCCTCAAGGGTCATTTCTAAATCAGAAATCCTAAAGCGAACAAAAGCAATCTTGTCTCTGTGTCCTATATGCTTCTTCTGTAGTTCAAGTATCTGTGTACGGGCTTTCTTAAGTTTGGTTTTTACTTCATCAAAATCTCTTGGTATGATTATCCAACCATTAACAGGTCTTTCTTCCATTTTCTCAATGCGGTGAAAAGAAAGTAATATAAAATATCTTCGATTTGTTTCTCATGATACTTCAGATGTTCCTTGATAGAACTTTTTCCTATTTCAAATATCTGAGGTGGGGTAGGAGTATAAACTGAGAAAGATGGTGGTTCTAGATTATAGGCTTGTTTCCAGGATGAATTAGATAATGTAGTTGAGGAAGAAGATGGGGAATGGATTTGCTTCTTAGGTGGTAATAATTCTTCAGGAACAAAGAAATATCGGGGATCAAACAATAATGATGGTGGTAATACCGGAGATGGAGTTAAAATAACTAGTGGAGTAATAGGATCTGGTGGTGAAATAGGTGATTCTTTAGCATAAAATGCTTGCACGTCCTTCAAATATAGATTATTATAGAAAAGTGAGGATGTTGGTGGGATCATACCATCCCTAGAATCTTTCGAAGAGTTAAAAAAAGTGCTTCCCGATGTAGCTGACGAAGCCGAAGTATAGTTATGAATATTCATAGTGGAAAAAGCATTTTCCATATCAAATGCATATGAAGTGATAGTAGAATGAGGGGACGAAGACATGACTGTAACAACCCAGTGGAGAATAACATAAGTTATAATAGTGTAATAGTTATGTATCTTACATATTATTCAGGAAAAAGTAGTGGCATCTTCACAATTCACGGAATGTAGTGGCACGAAGGACATTGATGGCAAAAGAAAAGTAGTTATAGTTAAGGTTTTACCCTTGTTCTCTATAACCGTAAGCTTTGATACCACTCTGTAACACCCCCATTTTGATAATATAGGAGCGGAAGCTAATCTGGGGTATTACTTCATGAATCACAGACACAATCATAGAAAACGACTTAAAAGAGACGTTTTTAAAAGATACGTTATCATTCATTTAAAATCAAAGTTTTACAAAGGCAGGTCCCAAAATCTAGAAACATAAAATGTGAATGATAACAAGTTTTAGCCATCTTCAAGTCCATGCCACTCCATGCCATAAGTTTCTCAATTACCTGGGATAAACATGCATAAAAAGAGTCAACACAAAGGTTGAGTGAAATTCATATGTTTGAAATGTAATAGTTGAATACAAGTTATCATAAGAGATAGTAGGTTACGTATAGTGTAATAATTGTACGAGCACAATTATTATAGAAAACAGTATTAATAGTGTTTATTATTGTATCTAAGCTCATGACACACAAA
The DNA here is from genome assembly GCA_026074375.1 of Tanacetum coccineum. NCBI lineage: Eukaryota > Viridiplantae > Streptophyta > Magnoliopsida > Asterales > Asteraceae > Tanacetum > Tanacetum coccineum. The sequence goes on from BQNB010069793.1 coordinate 7,806, forward strand.
CTGACTGGTGTATATATATACCGCCAAAATTTGACTGTATGATATATACAGTACCAGATATAGGGCCCCCGGTTGTAGGTAATTGAGGATGCGACTATAGGCGGGGGAATTGAGGGGGGGTGGTGAAAGGTATTGTGTATGAATTTAGTAGATCAAATGGTGCAGTGGAAGATGAAAAAATAAATTTATTAGGGCATAATTATAGGGGTTGAGTGAAAGAGAGGTTTGAGAAATGTAATAAGGGTGATTCAGCAATAGAATATAACAGCTTATGATACGTTGGAAAATAGGTAATGTACCTAATGACCCATAGATGTAAAGAGAAAGTGTTGTTGGAAGACGCCATCGCGGCTAAATGCATAACCGCAACCCATGAAAAGAAGAAAAGCAGGGGGGTATGCCGCCACCATGGGTCAGGGTCGGCCCATCATGCTAAGGATCTAATGGTGTTCACTGTGTCAGTGCCTACCAATAGCCTTCCTCAAGGTCTAAAAATCCTGTATAGCATACACTGCTAACAAGCTAAGTTATCTGAAGATGAAGATCTCGAGCTTCTTAGGTCCAAATCCTTACTCCTATGTTTAATTAAGTGTCAGAGTAACTGCCTGTGGTACTTAGACAATTTTAGTTTTTTAATTGATAATGTGTAGAATACACATATCCGTTATTCCTCAAAAAACCCAATAAACCCAAAACATACCAAAATTAGCAAAAAAGGCTGTATTTGTGTTTTGTGTGAGCAGTACGGATAAGTCAGAAAGCACAAGAAAAACAGTCAAAAGCGAAAAGCACGTACACGAAGAATCTGAAGAGTAAAAACGAAGCCATAAATCAAAGCCAATCCCAGAAAATTAAAGCCTCAGTCAAATCCAGTCATACATATGGTCAATAAAAGTCAACAAAGCCTAGCCCATGTCCTTTTATAACAACCACAAGGGCTAATCTTGCATTTTTCGAAAGTTATTTATAACTAGAAAATAAGAAAAGGAAGACAAGGACCATTTGTGTAATATCTCAAACTTATAACAGTTTTAATTGTCACAATTTGGGCGCCAACCCTTTTTACTATTCACCCATCGTCCCCCTTTCACCTCCCATGGTAAAACAAAGGGCAAATCAAAATTAAAGGGTGCATTAGTCAATTCAAGGTAGCTCAAGTTCAATGGCAGGGTCATTAAGGTCAAATCAAGAGAATCATTAGCCCTCTCTCAAGCTCCAAGGACACGTCAGAACAAGAAAAGCACAATGGAATGTGGGTTTTTGTGCTAAAACACTCACAAAAGAAGCACAAACGTCACATCAATGGAATGACACGCTGGCAATCCTCAAGTGTCCACAATTTGATCAAACGGCCACGATTGAAGCTCAAATGATTGGGAAATGAATGGCAGAGATTGAAGGATTGGAGAGCAAGGCAAGAGGGTCTGGAAGCTTCATCAAACACCTATAAATAGGCCTCACTTCTCACACACACACCATCTAGTTTTTTAGTAATTTTTAGTTTAGCTTAAATTCGTATTTTACTTAAATGTAATTTTTCTTTTTAAAGTAATGTAATCAGTTCCTTTAATTAATGAAATTCAGTTTTTAGTATTTTACATTCTTCCATTTTAAACTCTCCATTTAAAGTCATAAGGCGTCCTTAATAAGCCAAAATGTCTCAATCAGTTAAATAAGCTCCTTTTAAGTCCTCTTAGTCTAATATAAGCTGAAAGAGTTATTGAATTCAGAATTAATCTTACTTAAAACCTAAATCATTTTAAACATACATTAATCATAGGACTATTTGATATAGCTTTTTTGGAAGTGGATCTAACTTGGAAGAGATCCAAGGTTTTTACCCTAGCTATCTAAATAAGCTAGGGAGCATGTAGCTGCCCTATTGGGAACTTTTGTTTAGCCAAAAGGTCAAGTAAGTTATTCATTTACTTTTCATAATTTCATTTCTAGCTTAATTTTAGCCTAATAGTGTAGATCTGCTTAATAGCTTATTAAAGTTGCTTATTAGTGCTTTATCTGTGTTTAAATTAGCTTAGAATCCTAATGTTCATCTTGTTTTGCTTTGATAAGTTTAGAAATCTTTGATTTTCATATATTCGTCATAAAAACCTCTAAAAACCAAAATATAGTAAAATAGCTTAATTCTTAAGATTATTGCTTATTTATTTGTTAAATCATGCTTATTAAAGTAGTTTTAATCTGTTAATTGTCTGGTATTAAGCACTTGTTTACTAGATTTCAAAGTAGTAGCTTAATCATAAATGTCTTAGTCTTAAAGTGGTGTTTGGTTTAAGCTATTTTGACCTCCCAAAGTCAAAGTGAGTTTTTGAAAGTGTTTAAGTCAGCTAGAGCTTTCATTTAAAATCCATTTAGGCTAAAGAGTTATTATAAGTTAGATTGTGAAAGTTGAAAAATTTATGGTTTGTTATTGATTCTAGCACCAGGGAACTTTCTTTAGAATTCACTTGTGCAATTGTTTGATCTAAGCCCTCAAAACCTTAGATCTTGCTTAACTTTGTTTAATAGCACTCTAGTAAGTGTGTTTTTAGTGCAAGGTTTCCCTTAGAAACCTGCACTCTGGTTTGCATTTGTCCAAAGGCACCAGTACTATCTAAAAAGTTATACAAGCTGTCACTAGTTAGTACTGCAACATTTGGCTTAATTTTTAGTTGAGTAAAAGTAGTATTTAGGATCTTAAATTCCAGATAGAAGTAACATAGATATAGCTTGATATTAGTGTAGGTTTTAGTTTTTAATTTACTGCATATCTACTTAGCTAATTCGGCTTGTTTAAAAAAGAACTTTACATCATCAGTACTAAGTTAGTTTAGTACTCTGATATTCAAATCTCATATAAGCAGGGATGTAGGATTTATTAGCTTATCCTTTAGCATTTTAAAGGGGCAGTTATACTTAATATAGAATAAGTCTTAGATTACATTTTCTAGCTTATTCTCCTAGCTTATTTTGCTTGTCAAAAGTAACTAAAAAACCAAAAACAGTATTTAGAAATTTTAGGATTTTAATTTGTTAATTTAGCTTTATTGTCTAGATTTTATAGCTTAATTAGGTAATAATAAGTAGTTTAAATAAGTCCTTAAATTTAGAGTCTAGTTTTTTGCATTTTAAGCTTTTAAGCTCATTTGAATTTGTGCCTAAATGCCTTATTTTTTTCTGAGTTTGCTTGTTCTCCTCATTTTCAGTAAGTCTAAAATTCCTAAGCTCTAATTCTCATTTTCATTTTTAGGTATGCACATCATAAGCTCATTAGAACTTCTTCCTTGTTACATTTTGAACTAGTGTTGGAGTTTTTTATAGCTATTTTCCCAAAACCAAGGTTAACCCCCACTTTCTGATGCCAGTTCAAAAATAAGCTTTTATAGACCTTATTTTATTTTCAGCTCAAGGTCTTTTATTAATTTTGCTCCTACTAGCCTTTCCTTTACAACTTTGGCTCTTTTAAGTTTTTAGTGATAAGCACTTTTAAATTTGAGCTTTATAATTGGACTTAGTTTGTTGTCGAATAGTCCTCAGAGGACCATTCCTGTAATTTTTCGTTTTAGTTGTTTTCATTATTAAGCTTGCCCTTTAAGTGTTTTAGCCCCATTATCTTAAGTCCTTAAACAACAGTTAGTCCCTAAGTTAGTTAATTAATTATTTTCTAATTAATAATTAGGGTTTTTGGTTTAAAATAGTTTAATTAATTTTAAGCAAACGTAAAAATTAGGGCTTTATATTTTTATAAAATGTCTGACACTTTCTTTATGTCGTGTAATTTTTTATAAAAATTTTAGATTAATTTTAAGATTTTTATGATTATAATATTTTTAATTGAGTTTAAATCTTAGAAAAAATCATATCTTTTTAATCTAAAAGCAAAATACAAAAATGTTTTTCTTTGTTCTAAAAATTTCTTTGTTCTATCTAGGTTATAATATTTTAGGTTTTTACATTTTTAGGGATTAAAATTAGTTACTTGCTTAAATTGTCACATTTATTTGGTTCCGATTTGTTTAATTGTTAAATTGCTTTTATTTAGTAATATAGAATGATCAAAATATCTTTGCTTTATTCCAATCAGAATCCAAGCTAAACGAGGTTGCAATTCACTAGTCGTTGTAAAAACACCATTGTGATCATACATACCCTTTTAATATACCGTATTAATTATATTTAATTATATATATTTAAGAGAGTGAATTTTTATCAATGGTAACTTGTAATTTTTTCTTAATTACTCTCAGGATTATATTATATTTAATTATATTTTTTAGTATATAAAACTGCAATCAGTTTTTGGCGCCGTTGCCGGGAACTAGTGTTTAAGATTCCTCCGTTTGTATTTTTGCTTAGTTTGAAGATCCTTTCACTCATTGAAATTTCATTCTGTTATAATTTTAAAAAAACTTCATAAAAAATAGAAAAGTAAAAAATATATTTTCCTTTTCTTTTTCAGTATAATAGAAAGATAAAAAAAAATCAAAAAAAAAATGTCTTTTTAAAAGAAATAAAATAAGACAAAGTTTGGTAATCGAACACCAAACATATAATAATCTTCTTTCAATATTATCATTTTCAATTTCCGTGAACTTGCAATTGTTCCCAAATCGTATCAAAGATTTTAACACTATGCCATTGTTCTCTACAATACGGCTCACCTAAAAGCAATTTTCTAGAGCTACCGTGAAGTAGTTTTAATTTTTGGTTTAAGTCTCTTCGTGTAACCGTAAAAATTCATTGATAAAAAAAATTTAAAAAACTTTAGTATTAATAGCTTTTGTGATTTTTAGTTTTTTCTACTTTTATGCGCACATCGGTCGCAATCTGCGAAGACTCGACAACAACAAAATCTTCCGGTAAACCACTTGTTAACAAAACATGTTTCCAATGCCACAATGAACAATGGCCCAAATGTTACAAGCACCCTCGAGGGTTATGAAGATGCTATAGTTGTCCCACACGATCAATGCTAACCAAATTTTTTCGAGCTTAACAACCATTAATCAATCTTGTGCAAAGCAATAAGTTACGGTTAGACAAGATCTCACAATCACCTTCGATTTTTTCAACAAGGTCACTTCCAAACCCCCGTTTAAGAACGATCCAGAAGTTCCGAACACTTTGGTAAAGCTTTGCTTTTCCCTTTTCTCTAAACGGTATACAGGCCCCGAGATTGTTAGACAAGGAACCTCCCTAGATCAATTCCACATGGACGACCTTGTTTCTAAATTCATAAACCAATTCTTCCACCATCGAAAACAACTTACCTCGGCGAAACAAAACACCAATTTTTTTCCAGAACAAACGAAACCTTAACGAAGCATGGAACGTTTTAAAAGGACTCCTTCGTCAATGTCCTCACCATGGCATCCGGACTACACCAACTCGATACTTTTTACAACTCTTTGAATTCAAAACGATCAAGATGCCTAGACTCCTCGCAGGTGGCAATTTCTAGACAAAAATGCCTCTAGAATGTTTTAGCGATTATGAAATCAGTCAAAAGTTCGTTACTCCCAGAAGTCGTGTCTAGTGATTCAAGAGTGAGTAACGGATGCTCTCTTTCTAATTCTTCACTACTAATAATTCTTTCGATATGCAACAATACCCGCTTCTCTCGAGTGAGAAGATGACTAGCAGATGAACAAAATGTGGAATGAAATGAAAGCTTTAGTTGTATACTACTCCTGCACAGACAAAGCAGTTGAGAAGTATGTGTCCAGTTGTGGATCGAATCATAATTTTAAACCAATTGTCCCTTTAACTCCGAGGTGGAAACGATTTTCCCGTTTTTCAAGACAATATCCAACAATTTCAAACCGCAACCATTGCCAATTTTCTCCAAAGAAACCAACCTTCCAATTTGGCAAGTCAAATGAAACCACCGGGTTTTAATCAACCAAATGTCCAAAACAACCAAAACCGTTATCAAGGAACCAATTCTAATTTCAACCAAAACTGTGGAACAAACTTTATCAAAACGTCCAACACAAAACAATTTTATCCAAGCTCCACCAACCAATCAACCACCAATCAATCAAGGTTTTACCTTACCAACTTCCAACAAATCGTGTTTTGAAAAACGGATTGAAAGCTACTTCAAAGCAAACGATGCGATATAAAGAAAATGTGCAAAATCAAAAATCAAGGTTTGCAAAATCAAATGGCAAATGTTACAAGTTTGTTAACAAGCCTTTGCACCAAGTTTGATGATTTAGGCAATACCAACCAAACTTCAAGTTCAAGTTCTTTACCAAGCAATACCATTCCAAATCCTAGGAACGAAGCTAAGGCAATTACAACTCGTAGTGGTGTTTCATACGATGGACCTCCGATTCCACCGCCGGTGGTGGAAAAGGAAAGTGAGGTGACAAAGGATACGGAGTTACCGAGCACCGAAGACATCCAACCTCCTCCATTCGTCCAAGAACAAACCAAAGACAAAGAACCAATCGAAGAGCCTTCTTTCGTTGCTAAACAAAGCCAAACTATTTTACCTTACCACCTCAAACTTAACAAAGAAAAAATTCGTGAAAAGATATATCCTAGCATCACAGTTTATGGAAATCATTCCGAATCCTTCATATTATTAGCTATAGTTTCGCTGGATATGCCAAAGTTTTACTCCGATGTTCAAATAAAGATGCCTTAATAACAAGAGACACATTAGTTGAGTTATACCAAAACACCGTTGAATAAAAGTGTAGTTGCGTTGGTTCCTTAACAAGCTTCCAGAAAAGCTAGGTGACACCCGGTCGAGTTTCTCATTCCTATGTGATTTTCGGAGTCGATAGTACTTAGCCCTTGCCGATTTAGGTGCTAGTATCAATCTCATGCCTTTATCCATTTGGAAAAAGCTTCAACTCTCAGGCCTAACCGAAACAAAAATGGTTTTAGAATTAGCCGACCGTACAATTTCCAAACCAACCGGTGTAGCAGAAAATGTTTTTGTCAAAGTAGGAAAGTTTTACTTTCCCGCCGACTTTGTTGTGCTTGATTTTATAGCCGATCCTCGAGTACCGTTAGGGATAACTCGTGAGACCCTTTCTTAGGACACTCATGCCTATAATCGATGTTCTACGAATGAGAGATACACTCTTGAGCGAATGTGATCAATCGTTAACCCTTAAATGTGGTGATGCACCTTCCATTTCATACAACAATCTCGAATCATTGAAAAAAGTTGATCTAATCGATGTCACTTGTGAAGAGTACTCACAAGAAGTACTTGGATTTTCCGATTCCGTTGCTTACAACAATCCTTCTCCGTACTACGATCCGATTGTTTCCACTTCATCTCCAACGCTTACTCCTTTCGAGGAAAGTGATTTTCTTCTTTTTGAAGAAGCCGATGCTTTCATAGCTATCGATGACGAGCAAATTTCAACAGAAATTGATGCTACGTACTACGATCCCGAGGGTGACATTCTCATTCTCGAGGCACTTCTCAACAATGATCCATTACCTCACCGCAAACAAGAAAGATACTCACCCGGAATTCAAAAGTCTTAAAGTTGTTGAACCACAGAAGTCTCACTCTGAATATGCTACTTCTTATGAACAAAAGTGAAATTCCAGAGTCGAAACTTAAAGAGATACCTCCCATCTCGAGTATGCGTTCTTAGAGGAAAATAACAAACTTCTAGTTATAATTTCAAAAGATTTAAGCCAAGATGAAAAGTCCTCACTCATTAATGTTTTGAAAAACCGAAAACAAGAAATTGCTTGGAAACTTTCTGATATCCGAGGCATATTATCTAGAGTTTTGCCACACAAATCCTTTAGAAGATGATTACAAACCATCAGTCCAACATCAAAGGTGGTTAACCCTAAAATCCACGACTTCATCAGAAAGAAGTAAAAAAACTCTTGACGCAGGATTTGATTTTATCCCGATTTCGGAGAGTCCCATAGTAAGTCGGTCCATGTGTTCAAAAAAAGGGTGGTATGCCGATGTCACGAACGAAGAAAAATGAGCTAGATGCCCTACAAGATTAGTCACGGATGGAGAGTTTGCATCGATTATCTAATTTAAACGAAGCAACCCCTTTGTAAAGACCATTTTCCGTTACCATTCATGACCAGATGTTAAGCGATAGCCGGCAACGGTTTTATTGTTTCTTAGAAATTTTGGGTTTTTTTTTTCAGGTATTTTTCAATCCAATGATCCTAAAGATCAAGAGAAAACTACTTTTCACGTGCCCATACGGAACTTATCGCGTACCGTCGGATTCATTCGGTTTGTGCAATGCTCCCGATCGTTCCAACGTTGTATGAGTCCATTTTTCACGACATGATAGAAAAAACGATGGAGGTCTAATGGACGATTTTTCAGTTTTCTGAGCATTCTTTTTCCTCATGTCTTGCCCAATTTAGATAGAATGCTTAAAGGTGTGAAAACAACCAAATTAGCACTAAATGGAAAAAGAGCCATTCATGGTTAAGAGGGCATTGTGTTATTACGGACATTAGATCTCTAGAAAAGGAATTGAAGTCTGAATAAGGCCAAAGTTGTATGTAATTTTTCTAAGCTTCCTCACCAACGACAGTCAAAGGAATCGAAGTTTCTCGGGCATGCTGGATTCTATCAGAAGATTTATCAAAGACTTTTTCCAAAATCTCTCGACCCAGACCCATCTCTTAGAGAAGAACACTTCATTCATTTTCTCAAGATTGCATTCCTAGCTTTTCAAACATTGAAAACAGAAGTTAACCGAAGCTCCAAATTCTCATTGCTCCGAATTGGGAACCAACCTTTTGAAATCAAGTGCATGCAATGATTAATGCAATAGGTGCTATCCTTAGACAAAAAGGGTGAATTGAGAATCATTTTCGACCAATTCAATAATGCAAGATAGACTATGACTGAAGCAGAATCAAACTATACAACAACCGAAAAAAAATGCTTGCAATTGTTATTGCATTTAGAGAAGTCTTCGATAATATCTAATCATGAACAAAGTGTTGTTTACACTGACCACCCGCTTTGAAAACCTCTTCAACAAGAAAGACACCAAAGCAAGATTGCTTCGATGTGTCTTACTTCTTCAAGAATTTGATTTTAAAGTTATCTCATACCTAGGGAGGATGAAAACTATGCACCGATCACCTTCTCGTCTTGAAAACCCCTTACGAAAAATGTTTTGATCCAAAAGAGATTACGAGACCTTCCTCTTAAAAATTAAATGTTGTGACTTCACATGAGATCAAATACCCCTGGGTTTGCCGAATATAGCAAATACCCACGCGGGAAGTTATCCTTATCAAAGTAAAACAGTCGCAACAAAAGAGGAGTTTTTCAAGGACATAAAAGCATTACTTTTGAGGATGATCCCTACCTCTTCGAACATGTGCGGATCAAATCATCCGTAGATTTGGTATGTGGCAAGAAGCTCTTGAAAATTCGCCAAAGCATCCATGAAGGACCACCGGGGGCCGCCAACTTTACCGCCAAGAAGATTTTTGATGCCGGTTTTTATTGGCCTACCATTTATAAGGATGCCTACGAATTTGTCAAAACTTGTGATGCTTGTCAAAGACAAGGCAAAATCTCTCAACGTGATGAGATGCCTCAAAATGCAATCCAAGTTTGTGAGATTTTCGATTTATGGGGAATTGATTTTATGGGACCTTTTCCGTCATCTAGGGGTAACAAATATATTCTAGTAGCCGTCGATTATCTTTCCAAGTGGGTTAAAGCAAAAGCGCTCCCCACTAACAATGCTAGGGTAGTTGTTAAGTTCTTAAAATCCCTTTTCTCCCGATTCGATGCTCTGAGAGCAATCATAAGCGATCGTGGGACCCATTTTTGTAACGACAAATTTGATAAAGTTATGTCTAAATATGGTGTCACCCATCGTCTTTCGACTCCTTACCATCCTCAAATGAGTGGTCAAGTTGAAGTCACGAATCGAGGTCTCAAAAGAATTTTGGAGAGGACGGTCGGAGAAAACCGTGCCTCATGGTCCGACAAACTAGATGATGCATTATGGGCTTTCAGAACCGCTTACAAGACTCCTATTGGATGTACTCCGTATAAGTTAGTCTATGGAAAAGTGTGTCACTTACCAGTTGAACTAGAACACAAAGCATATTGGGCTCTCAAGCATACCAACTTTGATTTAAAGACCGCGGGCGATCATCGAAAGCTTCAACTAAATGAACTCAGCGAGCTTCGTGACTTCGTGATCAGCATTACGAAAATTCGCTAATCTACATGGAGATGACGAAGAACGCTACACGATTCCAAGATAAAGAAACCCGATTATCATTGTTGGTGATAAAGTCTTTCTTTTCAACTCCCGATTAAGATTTTCTCGGAAAGATCAAGTCCCGATGGTCCGGACATTTCACATTCACGAAGTTTTTATCCTTATGGCAATGCCAAGTTGTCTCATGTCGTTAGTTTAGTTGCAAAGTAACTGCCACCGTTCTTAAGCCTACTAAGGAGGGGGATACACACCATTGGTTATCCCGGACCTCCAGACTTTCCCTTAAGGACAACTAAATTCAGGATCGAGTCGAGCTTGCGATCTGGTGATCAAAAACAATGCCGCTTCGTGGGAGTTCACCCCTGCTTTCTTTATCTATTTCCTTCTATTTTCTATCTAATGTGTTGTGTTGAAAGAGGCTTGTTCTCTTTCCGATTTCTCGATGTTTGTTATTTGTTTGTTGTGATTTTTGTAGGATTCTCCCAACAAATTCTTTGAAGCCTCTCGTGTCCGGTGTTGTTTCCCGTTCTACTCGAGCATTTCATTCTTTGTATGAATTTAGTTTGGGGAGATCCATATCCTTTCATCTTATCGATTATCGTTTATTTTGAATACTTCATCAAACGGCTTAGATTTTCGTAGAAGAGTAAAACCCGACTTTAAACATTGAAAGGACAATGTTTCGTTTTAGTTTGGGGAAGGGAATCTATCGATTTGATGTTGCTTGCTTATTGTTTTGTTCTCACGTACCCGTTTTCCCACAAAAATAGCAAAAATTTTAAATTTTTCAGTCTTGTTATTTAGTTAAATAATAAAAAAAAATAAAAAAAATAAGTTGTTTTTTTTTTTAAAAACAATAATTGTAGGTTTTCCTGTTGTAAGATAAGAAGTAATTTTTGACCCGATCGTACGTGTAGAGTTCTAGCTTTCTCCCTTAACAATTAATGATGATAGTTTGTGCTAGTCTCATATAGACTTTAAACATGCTAGACTTGAAATCATTTAGTATAAATGATGACTTGTGTAATCAAGTAGATTTTAAATATGCCGAGTTGGATTTTATATAGGCTAAGTATTTGCAAATTTCTTTTGTGAAGAATAAGAGATGATAGTGTTGTTTACGAATTAGGATGCTAAACAAAGTTTATTTGGAAAACTTAAAGGCTTATAAGAATAACTTGTGATTTTTCTTCCCCGAAGCTCTTAAAATGATTAATTATACGTGTTCTTTTTAATTTTTGCAAATTAGAGTTTTACTCTTAAAAGTCTAATCAACATATTCAGAGAAAAAAGCTTTATCAATGATGTGTCAATATATCGTTTGTAAATAAGATTTTAGTTTCGATTTATACTTTGATTTTCTATAATACCAAATTTTTTACGATTTGCAAATTTTAAATCAAAAAAGAATCTATAAAAATTTCGTTGGTGAATAAAAGGATGCAAGTTATAAATCCGTAAGTGTCTAATAATTTATATAAATAATCCATAGATTTAAAGTAATGGGCATTTGTCAGGTTCGCTCTCCGAATGTGTCATCGAAGATAGGGTGGAGGATGTATTATTTAGGTGTTGTTTAATTAATAAGTACGCGACTCTCGTGTAGGAGGCGGAGGGCCGATGTGTCGTCAAAGAAAAGTGATTACAATTTCCCTAGCCTAATAAATAGTTATAATATATGTTGAAACGTTAGAAATAAATAGTAAATGTTTCATTTTCTAAAACAAGGTTTCTTTTTGAGCAAAGGTTTGCTAAAGTCTACAATGCTTTTTCATCGGAGTTCATACGTTTCGGGTAGTATTCTTCCGGAAGGGGAGTCAAAGGCCCTTAGCACTTAACCCTGAGACGGTGGGATCGCTAAGAGAAAATCATTCATGGGGACAAGTGACCATGATGTCTTAGCTAAGGAGGGTTTTTGTTTGTTTTGTTTGTGATTCGTCTAAGTGATTAACTTATTAGCGAGGACCAAAAGGCCAATGTGTAAAGGCCTTGTCAGGATTTCAATTATCTAATATGTGGATTTAATGGTGTTTTTAAATTATTTTGAACACCACACCTAAATTTTATTATTTATTGTCGGGAGAGGAATTCACAAGTTGTAATTATTAGGTAGTCCTTAGCCATCTAGTTCGATTTAGCTGTGATCTTATTTTTAAGCTTTGTATGGGGAAAGTGAAAAAATCCGGGGATGATGAAGTTATCTTTAGACACTTAATTGTGCTTTTTATTCTATGATCCTAAAAGTTACCAATGAGGTAATGAAAACAATACATTATGTCAAATAAGTTGTAGTTAGAAAGCTAATTATCAAGAAAAATCATAAAAATAGAAAATCTTTGAAAATGGGAATTCGGGTGTTTTATAACTTGTGATCTCTTAATTCTCTCAACAAAAATCTTTGCCTCTTTTCAAAGGTTTAGTTTGAGGAATTTTCAAGGTATTTGGTTATAAGGCATGTGATATTGCGTGAGGACACACAATCGTTTAGTTTGGGGAATTTTGATAAGTGTAGAATACACATATCCGTTTTGTACCTAAAATGACCCAATTAAACCCAAAAACAGACCAAAAATGGCAAAAATATGCTTGTATTTGTGTTTTGTGTGTGCAGGTACGGATAAATCAAAAATGACAAGAAAACAGTCAAAAGCGAGCAAGCACAGACACGAGAATCAGAAGAGTACAAAGCCGAAGCCCGAAAAGTCAAGCCTCAGTCAAACATTGGTCAATAAAAAGTCAACAAAAGGACCATTTCCTCTTTTTTGGATGCCACAAGGGTAAACTTGAATTTCCTCGAAAAGTCATTTATAACTAGAACGAGAGAGAAAGAAGCGAGGAACCACTTGGCAAAACTCCCCAAACTATACAGTTTTAACTGTAAAAATAAGGGCGCCAAAAGTTACTATTTACCCATCGTCCCCCTTTCACCTCCCATGGTAAAACAGTTAAAACAAGGGGCAAATGGAAATCAAAGGGTGCGTTAGTCAATTCATGAGCTCCTAAACACAATGGCAAGGACAAATTAGTCTAATCAAGAGGCAATCATTGGTCACTCAAGCTCTAAGGACACGTCAGAGCAAGAAAAGCACAAGGGGTGTAGGTTTTTGTGCTAAACTCACTCACAAAGAAAGCACAAGCTGTCACATCAAGGAATGACAGCTTGGCAATCCTTGAGTGCACAATTTGATCAAACGGCCACAATTGATGCTCAAATGATTGAAGAAATGATTGGCCAGGATTAAAAGGATTGGAGAGCAAGGCAAGAGGCTAGAAGGATCCAAGGCAGCCTATAAATAGGGCCTCACTCTTCACACACACGAGAGTAGTTTTTTATCTAGTTTTTCACACGTAGCTTAATTTAGTTGTAGCTTAAATTTTAATTCCTAGCTTAAATGTTGTTTTAATCTTGTAATTTTCCTTTTAAGTATTGTAAGAAAGCTTTTTATTAATGAAATTCAGTTTTTCTTAATCTCTCAAAGTTTCTTTTTATAAGCTCTCTTAATAAGCCAAGTTGTCTCAATAAGCTAATAAGCTCTTAATAAGCTCTTTCAGTCTATAAGCTGAAATAGAGCTTAATCAATTCAGATTTAATCCTTTCTAAACCTTAAAACAGTGTAACTTACATTTATCATGGATCTTATTAGAATTGAGCTTTTGGAAGGGGATCTTAACTTGGAAGAGATCCCAAGGACTTTACCCTAGCTTATCTAATAAGCTAGGGAGCTTGAAGCTGCCCTATTTGGGAACCTCTTGTTTAGCTAGAGGAGTTTGTAAGTTTCTCTTTCATTTCCTTTTATTCTAGCTTTAAATAGTGATTTCTTTGCTTTCTATATTCAGATCTGCTTATTTGCTTATTAAGCTTGCTTATTGTTGCTTATTTGTGTTTTATTTAGCTAATTAGTCTCAATAGTTCATCTGTTTTTAACTTTCTTAGTTTGAATCATAGATTTTCATATAATTGTCTTAAAAAACCTCTAAAAAACCAAAAATATAGTAAAATAGCTTAAGTCTTAGATTATTGCTTATTTAGTTGTTAAGTCATGCTTATTAAAGTAGTTTTAATCTGTTAATTGTCTGGTATTAAGCACTTGTTTACTAGATTTCAAATTTAGTAGCCTAATCAAAACTGTCTTAGTCTTAAAGGGGTGTTTGGTTTAAGCTACTTTGACCTCCCAAAGTCAAAGTGAGTTTTTGAAATTGTTTAAGTCAGCTTAGATTTCACAAATAATCATTAGGCAAAGAGGTTTCAAAAGTTAATTTTCATTTTTCAAAAAGTTATGGCTTATTATAATGGTTCCAGCACCAGGGCACTCTTAGTTTAAAGTTAGGATTGCTTATTCTTATTCTAGGTACCCTTTGGCTTGTGTGTGCTTAAATTTGGACTTAACACACTCAATTGAGTGTGTTTAGTGCATTAGAATCCCCAGGGTAACCTGCACTCTAGGTTTGCACTTGTGCAAAGTGCACCAGTACTAACTAAAAGTTAGTACTGCTGTCACAAGTTAGTACTGCCACTTTTAGCTTAGTTTTTAGTTAAGTAAAAGTAGGATTTAAGCTTTTAAATTCAAGTAGGGTTAAGTCTAAGTATAGCTTATTATAGATTAAGTCTTAGATTACATTTTCTAGCTTATTCTCCTAGCTTATTTTGCTGTCAAAAGTAACTAAAAAACTTCAAAAAACCAAAAACAGTACTTAAGAATTTTAGGATTTTAATTTGTTAATTTAGCTTATGAGTCTAGATTTTATAGCTTAATTAGATAGATTATAAGTAGTTTAACAAGTCCTTAATATAGATTGGGTTTTAAATCTCATTTTCTAGCTTATTTTCATAGCTTATTTTTGCTGTCAAAAGTCTTTCAAAAACATAAAAAAACAAAAAAACAGTACTTAGGAATTTCAGGATCTTAATTTGTTAATTTATCTTATGAGTCTAGGTTTTATAGCTTATATATATATTATAAGTAGTTTAATAAGTCCTTAAAGTTTTAGAGTCCAGTGTAGCTTTTTAAGGTTGTTAGCTTAACTAGATTTTTGCTTATTGCTTTTATTTTCTGAGTTTGCTTAGTTCATGATCAATTTCCGTAGCTTAAAAGTAGTGTAAACCCTTATTTCTGTTCATTTATAGATTAAGCACATCATAAGCTCATTAGAACTTCTTTCCTTTTACATTTTGAACTAGTGTTGAGTTTTTTATAGCTTATTTTCTAAAACCAAGTGTTAAACCCCACTTTCTGAGGTCAGGTTAGAAATTAGCTCTTATTGAGCTTATTTGTTATTTTCAGCCCAATTAGCTTTTATTAATGTTGTTCCCCCTAGTTTCCTTTACAACTTTGCTCTTTTAAGTTTTTAGTGATAAGCACTTTTAGAATTTGAGCTTATAATTAGACTTTGCTTGTTGTCGGGGTTGTTCCTCAGGGACCATTCTTGTAATTTTTCTGTTTTAGTTGTTTTTCAGTTAATCCTTGCCCGTTAAATGTTTTAGCCCCGTTAGCCCTTAAGTCTTTTTCACAGTTAGTCCCTAAGTTAGTTCTTAATTAGTTTTATTTAAGTTTTAATTAATAATTAGGGTTAGTTTTAATTAGTTTAATTACACTTTTATAAAAAGATAAAAATTAGGGCTTTTATTTTTAATAATTTTCTGAGTTTTTTCTTTATTTAGTGAAATTTTAGTTTACATTTTTAGGGTAAAGTTTTAGTCCATTTGCTTAATAGTTGCGTTTCCGTATTTGTTTAATTGTTCATTTAAATTTTATATCTTTCCAAATCAAATATCTTTGCTTCATTCAAATCAGGATCCGAACCTAAACGTGGTTTCAATTTCACTAGTCGTTGGGGATAACGACCCGGGTGATCATACTTACCCGGTTTAATATACGTATTATATATTATATTTATATTTTTGAGAGTGAATTTTATCAAGGGTAACTTGGTAAATTTCTTAATAGCTCTTAAAGTTATATTAGTATATATATTTTGGGTATATTAAACTATCGCAATCAGTTTTTGGCGCCGCTGCCAGGGACTAGTGTCAAGATTCCTTCGTTTGCTCATTCAAATCAGAATCCAAGCGTAAACGAGGTTTCAATTTCACTAGTCGTTGGGGAAACGACCCGGGTGATCATATTTGCCCGGTTTAATATACGTATTATATATTATAATATATATATTTTTGAGAGTGAATTTTATCAAGGGTAACTTGGTAATTTTCTTAATTACTCTTATAAAGTATTATATTTTTTATATATATCATATGTATGTAAAACTCGCAATCAGTTTTTGGCGCCGCTGCCGGAGATTAGTGTCAAGATTCCTACGTTTTGTGTTTGTTGATTTGGTTTGAAGATCCTTTCACCCTCGAAAGTTTCATTTTTGTTTTATAATTCAAAAAATCAAAAAAAATTCATACCGTGAAGTAGTTGATTATTTGGTTTAAGTCTCTTTCGTGTAACCGTTAAAATTCATTGCTAAAAAAATAAAAAAAAAATAAAAAAAATAGTGTAAAGTTTTGCTTTTTAATTTTTAGTTTTTCTTTTTATGCGCACTCGTTCGCAATCTTGAAAACGTCGACAACAACAAACTCTTCCGGTTGTTGTTGAAAACTTTGATTTAGAAGAACCAATTGTTGAACAAAACGTTGTTCCAATGGCCGACAATCGGAATATGCTTGGTCTTTGAGTGAAAAACAGGATTTTTCACAATGAAATGGTGCTCTTCATTGCTATATGGATTTCAGTGTCATGAAGTTTAATCCATACTTCACGTAGTTGATTTTGCATCCAAAGAACTCTGAGCAAACCAACTTGCAGCTGCAACATATTCTGCTTCTGTAGAGGAGATAGCCACAATTGTTTGTTTCTTGCATTGCCAAGAAACTAGTCTTCTGCCAAGATATTGACATCCTCCTGAAGTTGATCTTCTGTCATGGTTGTCCCCAGCATAGTCACTATCCGAAAAAGCTTCCAAATGAAAAGGAGAGTCTTTAGGATACCATAAACCCAAATTAGGTTGATGTTTGAGATACTAAAGATCCATTTTCAGATAGCATGTAGATGAGAAACCTTTGAGTGGACTTGAAATCTTGAAACAGACAAACAGCAAAATTATGTCGGTCTTGAGGCAGTTAAGTACAGGCGAACCATATCATAGACCTATAAAGATGTACATCAACATCTTCACCTTCTTCATCTTTTCCTAGAGATTTATGAGCTTCAATGGGGGTGGATGCTGGCTTAATGGTTCTAAAGTCAAACTTGTTGAGAATATCTTTCACATATTTGTCTTGACTTAGAAAAATACCACCATTGGATTGCTTGACTTGAAGCCCCAAAAAGAATGTGAGTTCACCATGGAAACTCATCTTAATTCTTTTGATAAGATCTTCAAAATCCTTCACCGGTAGAGAAGACTTGGTAGATCCAAGATGATATCATCATCACTCTACCTGTACCAACATGATATCTCTTTATCCTTCTTAATAAACAGAGTTTTTATCAATAGCCCCTCTCCTATATCCTGCTTCAAAAAGAAAAGTGGATAGTCTTTATACCATGCTCTTGGGGCTTGGTGGGGGATCAGGCCATAAAGCGCTTGACAACTCTGTAGACCTTGTTTGGATGAGCAGGCTCTTCAAACTGGGAGGCTGTTTGACATTTACACTTCTTCTGTGATGTTGGCCATATAAGATGCACTTTTGAATCCATCTGATAGACATGAAGCCCATGGAAAGATGCATGATGCCCAAAAAAGTGTCTTATTGCTTCAATTCTGGCAACTGTGCAATGCTTCATCATAATCAACCACCTTCTTCTTGTCTGTTACCCTTGTGCAATCTAGGCGTGCCTTGTTCTTGATAATAGTACCCCGTTCATCTCTCTTGTTTCTAAAAACCCATTTAGTTCCAATCACCCTCTTGCCTTCTGGTAAGTCACATAACACCCATACCTCTTGTAGCTTGAATTGAAGCAGTTCTTCTTGCATCGCTTCAACCCAACTTTCATCTACTAAGGCTTGAGAGACTTTCTTGGGTTCCTCTTGAGATAGAAACTAAGCAAACAAGCATGTTTGCTGGATCTTTGTGGGTAGTTCTTATTTTTCTTGTATATGAAAGAAGGACAATGCTTGTTGTTGAAGTGAATTACTGTCTTGAAGCTTTCTTCATAGTTGACCCCTAGCAGTACTTTTTGCCATTATTTACTTTGAGGATGAATCTTATGAATTCTAAGTGTGGGGAGTGTTTAAAACTTATATGTTGGGCTCGATACTAGGCACGCTCGGTGTAAATTGTACGTGGAGGTGTCTATAAATCGCCTCAAGGTCGTGGGCTAGTGTTCTACAGTCAAGCTTGGCGGTCCGACGTGCACGCCAAAGCATACGTCTTTGGATGAGGACGTGCTGATCCTTGACTGTATACATCATAATGGCATTCATTAAGATTGCATCCTCAAGTCAAAACTTGGCACCTACAGCTATTATTAACCCCCCTCTTCCCTCCCAAACCTCTACCCACCCCACCCCCACCAACCCACCAATACCCCACACCCCCACCCCCCCCACCCCCCCCCACCACCCCCCCCCACCCCCCACCACCCCCCCCCCCCCCCCCCCCCCCCCCCCCCCCCCCCCCCCCCCAACGGATATCCCTTCCAAAATAAAACCCCAATAATATCAATGTTGTTTGTAGTCAGTACTCCGCCTTCCTCAGCAATCAAAAGAGTTTGTGGATGAAACAACACCATGGTTGGTGTTATCATCATCAATGAATCTGTAGGAGTATTGCCAGAACTTTGAGGTGGTGTTATTAGCTAGTACTTAGAGTAAAAGTACTTATCAACATGTTCTTTTCTGTGAAATATATATTCTTTCTTTTACTCTCATAAGCAACTCCAGTTGATCATCATTATGTAGCTTTGGCAAGAGATTCTTGTTGCATCAAACTTACAGCTCATAATGTAATTGCTTGTCTTCAGGAAGATATTTAAAACTTCTTTTGCAGCAGTACTTTCCACGGGAGGCATAGGCTGAGATGTTATGAACAAAGAATTGATTGGTCATCATATCTTCAACATTCAACATATGATATTCCTTGTTCTTTTGAATCAGCATCTAGTTTTCTTTCCTTACAGGAAATGTAATTCTGGATGGACGTTTGAAGGTAAGATCAAAACATCAATCAGGACCTTTTCCCTTTTGATTTCTCCTGATTCTCAAGAACGTTTACATGATGACAATCTTGAACCTTTTCTTGTGACCACTGTTATCGACTTAAAACCCTTTGCTGTTAGTAGAGTATCCCAACAGATATCCTTCTCTTGACTTGCATCAAACGTACCAAATGATCTTGAGTATTAAGTATTGTCAGGGACAATCCAAAAGGTCTCATGAAACTGATGTTGGGAGATCCTTCCCATCAAAATTTCTATAGGGAGAACCACACCCCAACTCTTATTTGAGTTTAGTCACCCAAAACAAAATTACTTTTAAGCACATAACAAGCAGTATTGACTGCTGCAGCCCATAAATTTGAATAGGTAAAGAGAGTCGCTTAACTTAGTTTAGCAGCTTTCAATGTGAGTCCCTATTCTTTCTTTCTGAGCACATTTTGCTGTGGAGGTCCTGGCTATGCTATATTCTCTCTGATTCCTTTCTTGGCACAAAACTCACTTCTTAAGTTGATTCTTGAACTCTGTTCCATGATCACACTGATTTATCATCATTTAGTCTTAGCCTGTTTTCCAAACCCACAATTCAAATCATATGAAGGCATATCATATGTTTTATCCTTGTAGGCCAAGAAAAACACCCAACTGTATTTGTTTTGAATCATCAGTGACCACCTCAAGCAGTAATTTCTTCCTATTTACACTCTCCACCTGAAAACAGGTCCAAAAAATCCATCTTGTAGCATTCAAGAGGTTCTCTGACAGTTCTTTCCTCAATCTTCTTGCAAGATGCCCTGTGCTGTTTACCTTTTCTATATGCCACACAAGAGTGATCAAGCTTGAATGTCTTTGAAGGTAAACCCCTAACCAGATTGCCTTTTAACCAATCTTGTTGATGGTTTGAGTTGACATGCCCCAGTCTTTCTGTGCATAGGACAACTTCATCCTCTTGTTGCACTTTTTGCCAACCAAACAAGTGATTCCACCTAAGAAGGAATATGTTCTTTAGATCCAGGCTGAGTAGGACATCATTCTTTCTTAGGAGCTTAAGAATTACCAGATCTTCATCAACAAAACTTGAACTGTGGCAGAAAGGAAGAAGTCATTCTTATCTGGTGAATAGAACATTGTGTTCTTATCACAGATTTTGAGAAACAGATAAAAGTTTATAATTGAGCTCTTTCCTCATAGCTAACTTTCTCAAGTCTAAGCATGATGTCTTAATGGTTCCTTTTCATGAGATTCTTCCACCTTTGTAGAGTCGGTTCCAAAAGGCCACATAATCCACCTTTGAACTCTTTAAAATCAGACATCTTGTCATTGTCTCTTGTCATACTTCCGAGCTTCCACTGTCAATGATAGCATTAGTCTTGAGATCCTCTTCTGGATTGCCCTGTACAACAATTTCCAAAGCATTAGAATCTTTTAGGGACCCAAGTCATGACTGACTTGGATGCCCCTAATGGAGTTTCATACTCAAATTTCTTGAGTGTGTAGATCCTCATTACCCCTATTCACAGAAATCTAGATATTTCCTCTTTTGGTCTCCATGTTTGTTTTGGACTTATTCATTGCACTCTTTTTTAGACAGTTTGTGAAGTACTGCTTGGGATCCAACAAGTCTTCCTTTCTTACCAGATCAGACTTTAACAATTTTTTGGGTCTTTTGTGGTCTATGAGGAGTCCTTGTGTAGAAGACCTCGATGATGGTGAGTAACTTGAGATTTAGGTCTTCTAACAATCCATCCATTGGATAATAACTATCAATCAGTACCTTCGTGAATAGTACTGCCTGTGGTATCTGATTCTTTAGCAAGTACTTGATATAGTCAAATAGCAGGTATTTTTGAAGGTACTTGTTTGTGTTATTTTTGGCGTCTATTCTAGCAGTACTTTATCAACCATCCCTGTAAAAGTACTTGCTGATGGAATAAAGATCTCCTTTGGTGAGGTTCTTGAGTTTCTTGCGATAATTTACTTGGTTCCCTCTTTGGATGGGGTTCCATACTGTCTTGTTTCCCTTAACCCGGTGTTCCCTTAGATTTATGTAGTTTGGGTTTGTTGGAAGGTTCTTTCATGTAGTATTTGCAGTCCTTATATGAAGATTAGGACTGTAATACAAAACATATTTACTCCCTTTGTTCCCAAGTCCCTTTGTTCTAGATTCTTGACCAACCTGTTTTGACCTTTTGGAGACTTTGTTTTCAAAAGATTCTTCACTATTCTTGTGATAAAAACAGTTTCTTTTGACTCTCTTGTGAACATCAGTTCTTCATCATCACTTCTACCCAATCTTCAATTATGAATATATTTCTATCAATAGCTGATTGATCTAGTGTTGTGTTTTCTATTGATTAAACTTTATTCCTAATGGCTATTTCATCCATCCTGTTAAAGGAGACATTTGCCCTAGGTGGGAAAATTATTGTACCTGGTAGGTGGAGGTATGCTTTGTAGGCCTTTTCTCTTTTGAAGTTTTCATATGTAGAATCAGTCAACGTTTCATCCCCAGATGAAATGTCACTAGACTCAATCCCAAATCCTATACATGACTTATCAGACACATATCTTTGTTTGTTTAGGACTTCGTTTTGAAGTACTGAAGCATTTGACCATTTCTCAAGTTTTACTTTGAAATCATCTCTTTCTTTTAAGGCTTGATCTAATTCCTTTTGTTTTTCTTCTAGTTTCAAATCTCTTATCTTTAAGTCATATTCCATTTGTTCATACTTATCACCCCATGCATTATTCATTCTTTTTCATGTGTGTTAAGCATGAACTTAATGACTCTAAGCTCACTTGATATCCTTGTATTTTCAGTCCTAGCTCTTTGAAAATTCATCCTCTTTCAGTTTTGTAGATTCAAGCAACTTTTTATAAGATTTACTACATTTTGAACAGTAAGGTACCTCTGAGTTTGTAGCCATCAATGCTAGAGATACTGGTGCATCATCAGCTTTGTTGCTCCAGTCAAAATCACCAAGTCCATCTTGTCCAAAATGCACATGTTCTGCATCAAACTCCATGCTCCAATCATCTTGTTCAACTCCAGTCAGTGCCATCATAGCATATGTCACTGGTTCAGCATCAAATTCCTGGTTCCATTCATATCTTCATTGTTGTCTGTTGCCACCAAGGCTTTTGAGTTTGATCTTCAATAGCCACAGTGTTCTTTTCTTGACGACCATTTTGCTTGTTTTCTTGTACTTAGACACACCACCCTCTCAATTTCAAACCGGACACTCTCTAGCAAAATGACCCAACTTTTGACAATTAAAACATTCAATCTTTGATTTGTCAAAAGTGATCCCATTCTTTGGCTTGAGATCAATAGGTCTTCCTGTCTTCCTCATAAACTTCTTATCTTGCAGTTGGATCATAGCAATCCCTGCCACCTAAATGTCAATTTCTTCCATCGATCTTCAACAATTTGCAGCAAGTCTTCATCAAATCATGAGTTGTTAGGCCATGGATGCTGTTGAGAAAAAGATAGGAACTATGATTTCATCTGAGTGAGAAGCTAGTTTGTGCAGTGGGAAACCTTGTTTGAGGCAGCTTGTTGTATATCCTTTGGGATATTGGTGTTCAGCAGTACTTTGCATTTTCAAGTACTGCCATTGATTATGTGGACAGTAAAATCAATGTTTGAGAGTTTGAATTTGAGGACACCCTTCAATTCATGCTCAATACTCCTTTAAGATGTTGTAGTGATCATCAAAGTCTTAAACTCGGTCTAATCCAGGTTTGTCCCCGAATCATGGTAGCCTCTACATGTCCACACATGAATGGTAGGCTTCTTAGAAAACTTCAAGTTTGCATCTTAAATGGACACCGTAGATCAGGTAATTAAAGCATGCTAAGAATATGCTGAAAACCTTTCATATGCTGAATCTCATGTTCTTCCCTAGATCCAATAGTAAATGTTCAAATTGTTGTTTCAACAGATTCTTTTGCATCTTTCTTTGAATGCTTCGTTTCCTCCAAAATCTTGCGTTTTTGGCTTTCCCTAAAGATCCTTTGCACTACACATCATGATAGCTGAGAAGATGGTCATCTGGTTCTGGCTAAGAAAGCGTATTTAAGGGCTCTTATTCATCCCTTCTTCTTTTCTCATTGTTTCTTCTTGCGGCTTGCAGAGACACCTCTCAAATACCCAAATCCACAACCCCCCAACAACAAGTGAAGTCTTTGGAGCAGACCTGAGGGAGATGCAGTGATTCAGTTGTGGGTTTGGTTTCATGGGTGATTATGTCCTCATAGTATGTGATCAGTGATAGCATGGTTACTGTCGACATCTTCAGGGACCATTAGGTCATATTACCTTTTTGATTATAGGGATTCTAAGTGCAAGAGTAAAACGGACGATGGTTTGGGGAGGGATAGGTCTGTTTCAGTCATCTTTTATGGTTTAGAAAGATTCTCGATTGAATAAAAGTTCTTCTAGATCAGAGTTCTTCACAAGCTCTAGATACCACTTGTAGGATCGATATTCATAATAGAAAAAACATGATATATTATTTCAACTATGCGGAATCTAGGTGGCGAGGACTAAGAGAACACACAATAGTTTCTCAAACGGATTTCTTTTATAAACTTTTGAATCTGCTAACTTGGCAGAATCCCCTATACAATACTAACAAATCTTTAACTTTTTTTGTTTTTCTATTTGTTTGTTCTATATTCTATATCTTCCTAGGAGAATCTTTTATAAACATAAGGATAACCTCTAGTAGTTGTACAGTCCTTGTATATCATAAAACTCTAATGATATTATCCACTAATAACCTGTTACAAGATAAAATGCTAATCAACCGTTTATACTTTTCGTTCCTTATATCCTTCGGCAGAGTTACTTCCGATCCTTTGACTGGCTAAGTACTTTGACTTTCTATTTAGCAGTACTTTGATCTTTCACTTAGCAGTACTTTGACCTTTTGACTTGTATTTCCCAACACCTTTCTTAAACAATACGCTTTATTTTTGGAACTTAATAAGTATCGAAACAAAAGTTATTTAAAGAGCCTTCGGGTATATGACTTAAGTAAAATCCTGAGATACAAAAGTAGGATTTGTGGGAGGAAAAGTAAGTACACAATTAATATTTATGAGTAGTGTTAGTGTCATGACTTGTAATTAACAATGATCTTGTTTTTAAGCTTAGCATGGGAAAAGTGAAAAAATCGGGGATGATGAAGTTATCTTTTAGACACTTAATTGTGCTTTTTGTTCTATGATCCTAAAAGTTACCAATGAGGTAATGAAACATTGCATTATGTAAAACAAAATAAATTGCTGTTAGGTTAGTTTTAATAATACAAAAAATGCCATAAAAAGAGAAAAATCTTAGAAAATGGGAAGTCGGGTGTTTTATAACTTGTGATCTCTTATCTCTCTCAAACAAAAAACTCTTAACAAAACCACCATCATAATATTCATATTTAGTAAAATAGCATTTGTTTCTAGTCATGTGCCTTGAGCAACCACTGTCAATAACTCATTTTTCCTTGTACTCTGATAAGTGTAGATTACACATATCTATTTATGCTTAAAATAACCCAAATAAACCCAAAACGGATCAAAAATGGCAAAAATGTGCTTGTATCTGAGTTTTATGTGTGCAGGTATGGATATGTCAAATATCACAAGAAATCAGTCAAAAACGAACACGAGAACGGATGAGTGATCAAGAAGCTAAAGAAATCAAAGCCAAAGCCAGAGAGATCATGCCTCAGCCTTCTACAGTCAACTGCAGCTAAACCACAGTCAACCAAAGCTCATCTCTATTGTTTATAAAACACAAGGGGTGAATATGCAATTTGCCAAAGTTGTTTATTAACTTGAAATAGTGCAAACCAAACACAAGGGCCAGAAATGTAATTATCTCAAAGATGAAAATGGCGCGGGTCAAATGGCCGGGTCAAATCTACCCACTTCCCACTTCTCATCCAATCATATCACAACCCCTAACCCAATTACCCGAACCCTAACCCGATCCTACCCCAACCCAAACCCTACACTACCCGGTTAGTTAATAAACTCTTTAACAATTACTGTGCCTCCATTTACCCCCAATTTCGATTCACTCTCTCACCCACACATGAACACACATGAACCCACATGAACCCTAATTAGTTAACCCCTCACCCACACTCAAATTAACCTTAGGGTTAATGACCCTCTCTCAAATC
>BQNB010069794.1:0-33362 GCA_026074375.1 Tanacetum coccineum
CCTTTGGTTTATTGAACATGTTGACTAGTAGGTGAATCTAGATAATTTAACAAGTAATGTTCTGATTCCATTGGATAGTTGGACACGTAGACTACTAGTGTATAAGTTGCCATTAAGCAGTAAGTGGGTAAAGTCTCTATGAGCTAGGGTTTAACAAGATCACCATTGCTTTAATCCCTAAGATAGATTATAAACAGGTAATAAGGATGCTTTATGCAGAGGCTTTAATTGTGACAGAATTAATGTGTCTAGGTCTTAGGATGAAGTCCCGCCTATGTTTAAGAATGATATGCCTCTTCGAGATAAGTAATCATTGCACTTAATAAACAAACCAAATTCTAATCGGATTAATAATGGCTAATATACTTTTCTATCATAAGGCTCGACCGCTATTTTATCTTCTATTAATTTGCTTACGTGGGTTAAGGTGTCTTGAATTGATTCTAGTCACCAACCAAACCCGTGCCAGTCTCTCAGGCTGAAACCCCCTTTTACCTGTTAGAATTAGGATTAGAACTAACATTGGATTAGCATAGGTTTGACTTAGATTAGAATTAACATAGATTAGATCAACCAAAAAATAAATAAATTGAGAGATTTAACCTCACTTCAAGTGTTCGACACCCTACTTACCACGAATCTACCACCGACTGGGTACATTGCCCGTTAAAGTGTTGTTTTTGGTTAAGTTAGCAAAATATAAATTTAAAACTTGAATCATAAAAATATACACCACACAACGATAGATCAAGTTTTTGGCGCTGTTGCCGGGTAGTGAAAATTAATCTTGATTTTTTATTTTATATTTTGGTTTTTAGCATTAGATTAGATCTAACCCTTAGGAGTAGTGTTAATTAGATTAGTGTATATTCTTGTATATTCTGTATATTTTTGTATATTTGTTAGTTTAATTGTTTGTTTGTATATTTGTGTGTTTAATTTAATTGTTTTCGTAATACACTGTTCTGGTAGATAACTTGATACGGCGTATCCACTTCCATTGGATATGACTTATCCAACTTTTTGTCCAATACAGTGTATTCATTCAACTGATTAATACGGCGTATTCACTTCTATTGAATACATCGTATCGATCATCTAGAACATATTCAGAATCTAAGTTTTCGTATTTGATTTCCGTGCTAAAATTTTTTTATCCTAAAAGAGCCTATTCTACTGATTGTTTATCCCTTGTTTCAGATAGTGAATGACAAGGAGTTCAACAAACGAACTATTCACACCTTACAAAGAACCTGGACGAGAATTTCGATCATCTAGGAGACACTTCAAGACACTAAGTCTTGACGAATTGAGATCGCTGGTATGTGCTTAATTACACATACCTTTTACCTATAAAAACAAGCCTAAAATGACCAAAATATATCAAAAATGCATTGTATTTGTGTGTTTTGTGATTTATGATTGTGCAGGTAACGGATATTCACTAAAGGACAAACACGAAGCCAAAACCGACAAAACTAAGCACGGGAATGGAAAGAGCGTGAAAAGTCGAATCCAAAGACATGTGCATCTTAAATGGACCAACCCGCACCCCATTTAATGGGCCGGGTCAGCCCATAAAGCTTTATCTATAAATCTTATATGATTTAATAGCCCTAATCCAAAAACCACTTAACCGGCCCAAGTTCATAAGCTCGTTAGCCTATAACCAGTTAACCATACACCCGTTAAATCCATTTCACCCCTAGTCCTCTTCCTTTTACACCGTTAGTCCTTATGGACTAACACCATTAGTCCTTTTACCCCTAACCCCGTTACCCTTTTATCCTAACTCCCGTTATCCCCAAAACAAACACACCCATTGACCCGCCAAAAACACTATTCATCTATCACTCTCACCTCGACCCTGCACCCAAGGCAAAACCCCACCCTAGAAGATGATAAGGGATTGTCACCTTGGCAATTCCATAAAGATTGATTGGCTAATGAGACAAGTTTTTAAGATTAATGGATGTGATCAAAACAAAGAAACATAAATGAAGAATCAAGGGCTTAGAATTAAAGGCTTGGAGAGCACTCAAATCCTCTCACAGAAGAAATACACCTCAAAGACCTAGAGGCTTCTCTATTCGGCTATAAATAGAAGACCATTGTCACACATTAGGAGTAGTTTTTTGAATCTAGTTTTTAATAGATTTTTATTGTATTTTACAGCTTATTTTAGTTTAAGTCAGCTTATTGTAACTTTATTCCAAGTCTTGTAATGTTTTTTTTAAGTTTAATGAAATTTATGTTTTTATGTTAAAATCTGTTTTTATGTTAATGCAATTTTATGTTATAAAAATGTTTGTTAATCTCTTATAAGCTCTTATTTACTTACATTTAAGCTGTTTTACTTAAGCTATATAAACTTTTCCATAGTTTATATAGTTTAAGCCATTTTTCACTCAAAATCACTCAAAAGCTTTATTGGAAGATAAGCCGGATTTGGAAGGGCTTATAGGGTTTTACTAGCTTGTTTTTTTAAACAAGCTAGAGCTTGTAGACAAAGCTTTAAAGAGCCTTTATGCCCTTGTTTAAGCAAAGGGCTTTGTAAGTCCTCATTTTCCATTTTATAGCTTATTTACTGTTTTGCTTATTTCTTTGCTTATTACTGCTTATTATTGCTTATTTATGTTGTTCATTGCTTATTTATGCTTGCTTATTGAGTAGAAGTCATTTACTTAGGTTTGAGTTAAAACTGTCTTATTAGCTTAAAATTGCTTAATCTTGTTTGCTTATTCTAAGTGCTTATCTTTGTGATCTAATTGCTTACTTGTGCTTATTCAGTCTTTATAATGCTTATTTGAATTAGTTTCATGCTTGTCTTAATCTGTTTTTAGTTTAAAATAAGTTTTGAAATTTTAAAGGGGTGTTTGGCTTAGCAGTATTAACCATGTGTTAATACTGCTCTTGCACCTTTTGTTTTTAAAACCAAATTTGATTCATCATTTCTTAGTCTAAAATCATGTTTAAAGAAGTTTTTAACCAGTTTTGAATAGATTTGAGGTTTGTTTAATCAAAAATCCATGTCTGCTTGTTTTATTGTTCATAAATCTGTTGGATTTAGTAGATTGTTAGAAATGCATTAGAATTGTGTCTTTAGTGCTCAATCTAGTTTCATTTGCCTTCTCTTGCATCTGTTTTGAGTTCTTGTTACTGTTGCATTGAATTGCAAGTTTTGGTTCAGGTCTGACAAAGTATGCAAATGGTTTTAGGTTTTAAAGTCAGTTCTTGATCCTAGATTTAAGATAGTTATACGTTGTTTAAGACTCTAAAACTGATAAAACAAGCTTATTAGCCTACACGCTTAATCTGTTTGTGCTTTTCAGGATCTTAAAACAGCTTTTACTAGCTTAAAACTAGGGCTGCAAAAGCTCTCTTGTCACTTCAAAAACATAAAATCCAAAAACATGTTTAACTGCTTATTGAGTTATAGAGTCCTTAGCTTTTTAGTTTTTGCTTTATTCTGGTTCCTTAGAGCTTGATTAGCTTAGTTTTAGGCTTTTGATGGCATTTTGAGCTTTTGGTTAGCTTATTTGAACATTTTGAGCTAAATCAGTTTTAGCTAAAAAGCCTTTATGTTTTTATCCAACTCTGTCATTTAAATTTCATTTATCTAGCTTATTAACTGTTTCATTGTTCTTAATTTTTGCTTATTTAAGTTCCTTATAGTAGTATCTTTATCTGTTTTGAGCTTTTCGACCTTAGATTATTAGTTTACTAGCTTAATAGTGCCCTTGTAGGCTGTTTTATAACTTTCACCCCAAAACTGCTTATTTGATTTCTAAGCTTATGGCTTATTGAATTTGGTTAATTTTTTTAGATTTGCTTATTAGGTTAGGTTAAAGGTACATATAGCTTATTTAGCTTAGGTTTAAGCGCATACTAGCTTATAAGCAAACTTAGTTAGGACTTAAAGTTTTTTTAGCTTTTATGTAAAACTGTCCCTTTAAGTAGCTTATTTCTAGCTTATTTTAAGTTTTTAGAAAAAGTTGTTTTACAAAAAGTGCTTATTTTAGTCTTAAAAAGCTTTTTCATTAAAAAATTTGCAAAACAAAAATGTTGGGAGTTGAGGGAAGTCTCAAGGGTTGAACCCTCAACCTCAACCTCACTCAACCAACATTTTAACACACCACACACTACCAACTGCATTGGGGTCTTTTTCGTTCATAGTTTGTTACATTTAATATTTAAACCTTATATTCAGTTTTAGCTTATCCGAGCTTAATGGCTTTTTAACTGCTTATTTCTTCAGCCAAGTTTCAAGTTTTTAATTTCCATAGATTCTTAATTGTTCAAAGCACTTTCCTTGAATTTTTTAGATTTTTTATAATTAGTTTAGTATTTTTAATATTTAATTTAGATTAAAACTGTTTTTAATTCATAATAAATAAAATAAAAGTCAAAAAATATAATTCTTTATTACAAAACACATACATTTTATACACTTTCATTATCTTTTTTAAATGGCTTGTTCGATACCACATAGCGACGATGAAATCCAAGCTTTGGTTCAAAAACAAATTGACGAAGATATGGTTCATCAGAAAGCGATTCTGGATTTAGCCTTGCAATTTGATAATGCATGCACAACTAAAGAAGATCTTAGAAAAGCATACGAGAAATGTAATCACATTTCACAAGAGAGTCGTGCTTTGATCGACACTTTCTTAAAAGAAGGTTATGATAAAGATTACGAGCTAAATCTTTCTATGTACAGAAAGGCTGCAAAACTAGAAAAACAAATGAATTGCAAAGTTAGCTTGGATTAGATGAAAAATACAACCACGCTTTAGAACTCCCATATAGGTGGTTCGTCATCACAGACACATGAGATTGGTGATGTATACCTTACTGCGGAAGAGTTACATCAACTACATCTAGATGAAGAAGCCTTAAGAGAAACACTAGAAGAACAAACAATGGATGAAAAGGCACGGGAGGAGAAGATTAGGCAAAAACAAGCTGATGATGATGAATACTTTTATGGAGATTGGTGTGATAGAATTGATTCAAGATTACGAGTCATCAGATTAATAAACAGAAAATATTTTTAGTGTAATGTTTGTTTAAATTAATTGTTATTAAATAAAGTAATTGTATTAAAATTCTGTTATTATTTTTTTCAAATTTAAATCAACGGCTTAGTTTTCGTTATAAATCCCCCACCATCTCCTCATTATATCACACAACTTCTTATCCAACTATCCAGATGGATTCCAATTTCACTAACGAAAATGATCCATGGGAATACAGTCTTGATATAGACGATTCTGATATCCATTTAACACCTGTTCTGCGTTCGTCTAGTAGCGCACATGTTGAACCATCTCCATACACCCCAAATCCAGTTACCATAATACCCGGTCCTGCGGGTGTTGTTCAGCTCTCTAATAGCATATGTGTTGAACCATCTTCCTCAACCCCAAACCCAGTTAGGATAATACCCAGTCCTGCGGGTCTTGTTCAGCGAGCCAAGTTGCTTAAAGAAAATGTATTTATTCTTGATCCGGATGGGCCTTTAATATCGACACAAGAATATATGCAGAAAGTTATTGAGGATGTGGGTGAGGATGCTAATTTTAACAGTGGGGCGTGGGTTAGCGCCACTAACTATGTGAATGCTTTTGTGGCACTGAACTGGATGTAATGGAGACACGATAACTTCTTAAAAAGGGAAAACTTGAACAAGTTTTCAATAGATGAAGTCTTGTTCTTCCGAATGCACTTGGAGATTTAAATGTGACTCTGAAAGATCTATTGGGTACAGTACCTGGAACAATACACTACAAAGTCCTTAATGTGAGTAGTTATGAAAAGGATATTACAGTAGGAGTTGCTATGATACTTGCCAATGTCTTAATTTTTACTCCTAAACCATCAAAGCATTACCTTAACATTACAAAAAAGAAATGTGGTTGAGGTTTTCCGTAAGGATACGGTTTCATTAGCTTAACATTATTGTTATTCAATTCCGTAATGTAATTTTCAATTTCGTAATGTAATTTTCAATTCCGTAATGTAATTTTCAAATTTGAAATCAAACAACTACTATTCCAACGGATACTATTCGAACTAATAAGTTTAAACGAATATGTGTTGTATTTTTAAATTCCGTCAAGTTCATGTTTTTTATTTTCGTAATTTTTTTTCATCTTTTCTTCCGTGTATTTTTATTTCCGTATTTTAATTTGTAAAATGTTTAATTATTAATGTAATGTTTTTAAAAAAAAATTGTTCGGTGTCCTTTGCGGTCACCACTACACGTGTTTGGTCACTGTGTGGTCTAAGAGAGAGAAAGCTGAGTTGGCGCTAACGTGACGGTGTCCTCTGCGGTCACCACTACATTTAGTCGTTTGTTTTATTAAATATAAATACTTAATTTCCAGTTTTAGCTTATTAGGTTTATTAGCTTATTAACTGCTTATTGCTTCAGCTAGCTTCGCAGCTTATATTTTTCATAGATCTCCATATCTAAAGTATTTATGTAATTATCTAGATTTTGTTTATAAATTAGTTTACTATTTTTAATGTTTTATTTTAGATTAAATCCTGTTTTTAATTCAAATAAATATAATAAAGTCAAAAAAATAAATTTCTTTTTTCTAAAAATATTAATAATCATTATATGCAATAAAAAAAAAACATATTGAATGTAAAGTGAAAAACATTATTATAATAATTATGTTTATAAAAATGCTCGGGAATAAGAACCAGATATCTAAACGGAGATTTAACCTGATTGCTTTTCATTTTAGCTTGCTTAATTTGGTTATTGCATGTTAATAAGTAGAAAATAGAATCCAAACCATAAATTTGATCAATCAAATCCCACGATCACGAACAACCACGATTTTAACATCCGTCTCGTCAGGTATAAACGACTCGTGAAATGTTTTTGAATTTACTTTGTATTTACCAGTAAACTCATAACAACCTTACGGAATACATTCCTCACTCACACTAATTTTAATAACTTTTAGTTATAATTATATAATATGTCTTAAGCAATTTGTTATATAAATATATATAATATATACTATAAATATATATATATATAAATATATAAATATATAGTAAAAAATCTAAAAAAATGTGTGTGTGTGTGTGTGTGTGTGTGTGTGTGTGTGTGTGTGTGTATTATTAAAGCCTAACCAATATTCAAGTTCGACGAAGCTTTTGCATGTACCTTTGAGCAGGTTGAAAGCAGACCCTACTAAAATCTCTTGAGTCAGATTGTCAATCTTAAGACGGTTCATGACATAATCTAAGAAGTCAATAGGAGTGGCAATAAGCTCGTCGAACGTGCGAGAAGGTTGTCTTGCTTTGACAATGGTGCTGATCCATTTCTGAGGCGGTCTAAAGTCAACAGATTTTGATTTATTCCTAGCATGATCAGGAGTTGGAGGCTTACCAAGTTTCTGGAACCAATCATGCTTAGGAGCAGCCTCATTATCGGGTTGCTCATATATATGACCCGACTCATTCCCTTGATCCTGTTGCATCTTTGTGTCTGCAGCTTCAAATTCTGGTTCCTCTGCTTGTGTAGACTTACCCGAAGATTTAGGCTGAGATTAGGTACCTTTGGAAGAGCTAGATGACTTTGATTCCTTTGACTTTGATCCTTTTGATGGTTCAACATCCTTGCTTGACTTCCTTCTTTTCGTCCTTCGGTCTGATCCAGCTAAGGGGTCTTCATCCTTGTCTTGATAATCTCGTCCTCTTTTCAATGTAACAACATCACCATATGAGGTAATGATGTCCTTATCCGAGTTGTACGCTTCGACCAATGCATTGTAGAGATTCTTTTGAATGTCTGATCTATTTATCGATTTATTAGTTTCCATTTTGTCAATGACTTTGGAATCTGGTGTTTGTTGTTGAGGAATTGTTGTAAGATGTGAAGAAGGATTGACGGGAGGAGGTGGAGGAGGAACAGTTGAGGTGTTCATTAGGGAGGCAATCTCATTGACATCTGGACTGGTGTTATCAAGGTTTAGTAGTTTGCTTGTAAAATAGGATGAGATAGAAGAACTTTGCATGACACCTTCAGTCTTATCATGGAGAGTCGTAAGCGTCACATGACCATCATCTTCTTCTTGCACAAACCCTGACTCGTGAGAAGCATTTTGTTAATCTTCTCCACCTTGTTCAGCATTAGTCATGTCGGTATCTCTGAGTCCCTGAGTGATGTTCAAATCTCCATACAACTCCTTTGCGACATCATCGTCTTCTTCTTCATGCATCTTTTCTTCATCGTCAAATTTATCCGTCTCTTGAGTATGCACGTACTCGTCTTCTTGTTCTTCTTCTTCATAACCTTTCAGAGTGAAAGATGGATTCTCATCATCATCTGAATTAGTCCGTTTACTATCTTGTGCATCATTCCCACCATCATCATCATCAATACCACTGTCATCACCATTACCATCGTCATCATCATTACCGTCTTCGTCATAGACATCATCACTTTCATCTTCACTGTCACCCAAGACTCATTATCACTATCAGAAGAGTCTGCTTTAGACATATCGAAAACCCCTGGTTTCACACCAGTTCCTTCACTTGTGTCTTTAGTCTTGTCGGTTTGCTCATTAGGAACCTCTAATTTAAAATCAGCTCCCTCACTTGAGTCGCTAGCCTGAAGCTTGTAAGTTTCTCGCTTGCTTTACCTTAGAGTTTTCTTTAGTTGAGCATCTTTAAGTAGTGCAGCGTCGGAAAGTAACTCAATGCCCTTGCCTCTATCAGCCTTAGCTGGTTCTTTCTTCTTCGATACGGACTTAGCATGAGTATCTCTGATGACAACACCGGTTGATGGGGCAGTAGTGGCCTTTATGGCAGGTCTCTTAACTCGCTTACCCTTCTGATCTTTGGGAGAAGCAGGGATAGTCTTGAGTTTAGGAGAAGCAGGCTTCTTAAACTTCCTTGCCTTCTTAGGAGGAACTTTCCCAGTAGCATAGTCAAGGTAATTCTTGTAAGCTTGAGATTGCTCGATGTCACCATTTATCATCCCATCAGGAATCAGTGCTCCATACTTCTGACAATCTTCTGTTTTGGAAACAAACTTCAGTGCACCTAACAGACTATCATCACGAGAAGTGTGGAGATTTATTCTGTTCCTCATAGAGATGGTATTGTCTTTAGAGATGAAATGATCGATGATGACTTTGGTGAATCTTGGGTAGTGCATGTGCTCTTTTTTTTGCTGAACTAATTTCTCTGTTGTCAGCTTGACACATAAAGTCTTCCTAGAGGAGAGCAATATAATCAACATTCTTCTGATTGTACATAGCCCACAAGATTTAAGCTCGTGATTCCCTGAGCCTATCAAGTCCTGTTGTTTTCCCAGATATACACTTATTAATGACAGAAGCAAATGTCCTCCAAGGCTGGTGCATTTAATCAGTTCGAATGGTAGATAGCATGTCACACTTGCCAGAGTAACCAAGTTCCTTGATAAATGTAAGTAAATCTTCTTCTGAAGGAAGTTCCACAAAATCTTGGTTAGGGAGTCGAGGACAGATCTGAAGAATCTCACGGAATACTTCAGTGTTAACTCGGCACTTTTTCTTATCCAGCTTGAAGTCGTAAGCATCTGTTTTTCCAATCTTCTTGATGGTATTCCAAAATTGATGCATGTAGATTTCGGGGACTTCAGCAGTTATTTGGAATGCGGGATAGCAAGGAGACAGCTTGAGAGCTTCCAATGTAACTTGATATGTTTCTTCTTTCTGTGGCTTAGTGAAAGCAATTCTAGTATTGCATCTTTCAATCTTCAGCCTCTTCTCAGGAGCGACCAAAGAGTTGTTAAGAGCAGCTTGTTGAGATGCAATAAGGTTCATGTTTCTGCTTAAGAAAAAATTCCAATACAGTTCATATGCAAGGCAATTTACAGACATTAGCTAGGCAGACTTAACCACATATTATCAGGACACAAACCAGAAGGTCAACTTATGGTCAACAAGCTAACTTTAGATCAAACATAGTCAATTTGGCAACTTATATATAACATAAGAAAGATTTCAACCTAACATGAGTTATAAAGTTAAGACATTTAGGAAAGAAATCAATTTTACAGCACATGTATAAATCGCCGTCCTTGGCTATGCGTATAAATCGCCGTCTATGAAACTGCTGTATAAATCGCTGTCTATGGTTACAGTATAAATCGTCGTCTAGACTCTAGGTATAAATCGCCTTCTAGACCATAGGTATAAATCGCCGTTTATACACTAGGTATAAATCGCCGTCTATAGGCTAGGTATAAATCGCCATCTATACACTAGGTATAAATCGCCATCTTATAAGCTAGGTATATATCACCATCTATACACTAGGTATAAATCGCCGTCTTATAGGCTAGGTACAAATCGTCGTCTATACAATAGGTATAAATTGTTGTCTATACACTAGGTATAAATCACCGTCTATACACTAGGTATAAATCGCCGTCTAAAAACTTTGATTTTTGCAAAACCAATGTTTATGGTCTTTATATGATACAAACACATTGATAATGCAAGTATGAACTTATCCTAGCAATTATAACAAGAATCAACTACAAATTTTCCATTTAGAGCCAAGAACGAGTGTGTTTTTACTCGTTCGAATCAAAGTCACAAAATAGGCATACAAGACTTGGATTTTCTCACGTATAAGTATACAAGAAAGATTATATGAACTAATTAAACACAAACCCATCACTTTTAGCAAGTATTCCCCAAATACCCAAAATTTCGCACACAAGAATCATTAGAAACACAAGTAGATGTATATATCTCAAGAACTATTACAATCATTTGGTTGTATCTTAATATTTTGCTTGATTTCCCTAGAAATCATTTTCGTAAACCCTAAAATGATTGTAATAGTTCTTGATAATTGGACAACTTTCACTCTCTTTTCGTAAACCCTAATAACGATTTTCTAGGGAAAATCAAGCAAAATATTGAATACAACCAAATTCCTTTTGTACATCAGATGTTATGATATGGAATAAGATATATAGTTTACCTTGAAGCTTGAATATGGTCTGAGATACAGTTCTAGAGGGTGTCATTTTTAAGTAGTGGGTGAGAGGGAAAGTTAAAAAATGTGAGTGGAGTGTTTTACTGTGTACAGACACACACACACACACGGGTGTTTGTGTTAAAAGATCTTTCAGTTTTGACATAAATGACGGCGCCGAGCGCGCGGCGACGAGAATGGAGACGGCGTAGAGGAGCGGAGAAGTATACCTATAAATTAAATCTTAAGGCATATCTAGATTCACTAATGGCACATTAAGTCCCTATAGTTTATACTATAATGCTTAGATACTTAATTTTTGCTATTTAATCCCTGAAGGCATAAACACATAACATTTAAGGCGCGCGCCGCGAGCGCGCGAGCGAGAACTAATAAGCTCCCCTTTAACTGTAAACCAGTTATTGTTTAAAACCTTTTTCCATTTAATCACTTGATGACTTTGAAGAAGAAATATGACATTCTCTCCCCCTCAATCAAGGACCCGTTTTGTATTTAAAGAGTTGTAGTCGTTGTTTCAGTGGTCAAATGCCTTGAAAAATCATTTTCTGATGAATTACTAAGATGATTATTTTATTTTTGAAAAGCAACACCATGAAAAATAATATTTCTCTTATTTGGACACATAAGCGCACTGACATGTACACTTATGGATAACATAAAGCGCGTTTTATGTTGTAAAGTAAGCACAAGCCTTTGCATGGTCATAAATTAGACCATGCCCAAGAATAAATTCCCTTTGAGAGGTCAAGTTTCCTTTATGAAATACTTTCCTTTAAAATGATGACCGGGTTGCTATTCGAAATAATAGCAAGCCATTTGTGGCATGTTTTAAAAGTTTTGAACTTCTGCTCGAACTTCATTTACAGCCTCGTATCATTATTAAATAACATTTTTTAGACTGTAAATGTTATCGATTTTTAGAAGACATGCCAGAGATACATATTTTTATATTTTTCTGATTTTTTAATTTTTAATTTTATTTTTTTAAAAATTTACATAAAAGAAAAATATTTTTGTGTTTTATAATGTTTTACTTATGTACAGTATTGATACATGATATGAGTATACCACATCAACTTCCATTTCCTCTGCCAGACGTTTCAACGTTTCCAGAGACATGCTTCTCATACCGAGCTTTTCGATCAAGAAGTTGAATCTTTCACAGCAATGGTGTTGGTGAAGATGTCAGCCAGTTGGTATTCAGTCCGGACAAAGTATAGCTCCACAATTCTATTCTTCACTTGCTCCTTTATAAAATGGTAGTGAACATCAATGTGCTTGGCTCGTGAGTGTTGAACATTGTTGCAGCATAGAGCAATCGCACTCTTGTTGTCATAGTACAAAGGAATCTTATTAAATTGAAAGCCATAGTTTGTTAGTTGTGAACGCATCCATAGGATTTGAGCACAACACCCAGATAAGGCAATATATTCAGCCTCTAAACTCGATATGGCAATGCACTTTTGCTTCTTTGACGACCAGCTAACAAGTTTTTCACCTAAGAAATGAGCGGTTCCTGATGTACTATGTTTGGTGTCCTGACACCCCGCGTGGTCTACATCTGCATATGCTGTTAAAGACATACCGGTATCCTTTGAGTACCAGAGACCCATGTTAGTGGTTCCTTTAAGGTATCGAAAGATCTGTTTTACCCCTTGTAAATGCTTTTCGGTAGGGTTTGCCTGATACCGGGGCACTAAGCAGACTGCATAAATAGGTTTGGATTATTAGATGTCAGATACCATGAAGGATTCCAATCATACACGGTAAAGTGTAGCTCAAGTGGTGTCCCCTGTAGATCCTTCATCAGTTTATCTTTTTTTTCTTCATAGTTTGTATTACAGATTCACGAGTTAGGCATTCATATTTTTTAACAATTTCTGAAGCCATATTTAGATTGGTTTATAAAGGATACCTATTCTCGGATTTTGAGAGATTTGTAATCCTAAAAGAATGACTTGCCATATCATTGACTCTTAACTTAGTGGTCATACTTTGTAATTAGACAAAAAACTCATTTACACATGGGCAGTATTAGTGGATGCAAATTTTATCGTCAACATAAAAATTTGTACTCAGTAATAAGTCGTCCCAGCTTGCGGGTGAGTATGTAAGATCAACTGCACCTTTGGGAGAAATGTTGTAAGATTAGACGCTTGTCAGCATGTCGTGCCATGCAGTGGTGCTTGTTGAGACCGTACAAGGCTTTTTCGAGTTATTACACAATGTGATTAGGTGTTCCTGATCAACAAATTCCTTCGTAGTTGAGAAACGCAGACCTCTTTTTTGAGCTCGCCATTTAAGAAAGCTGTTTTGACGTCCATTTGGTAGATCGTCATATTCCTATGAACGACATTTCCTACAAAGATACGGATAGCCTCAATTCTAGCAACCGGTGCAAATGATTCCTCGAAATCGATTCCCTCTTCTTGCCTGAATCCTTGAGCAACTAGTCTAGCCTTATTCTTTAGTACCTCACCAAATTCATCCGTCTTGACCTTATAAATCCATTTTAATTTGATCAAAAGCACTTTATCTGGACACGGCACCAATTCCCAAACTTCTAGTCTTTGAAATTCATGAATTTCTTCTTGCATTGCATCGATCCATGACGGTTCGGTCATTGCTTGTTTAAAGTTATTTGGTTCTACAGAAGTTAGCCACATGGCGTCAGTTTAGAGTTGTTTTCTCGTAGAGACAGAACAAGAAGGATTGCCAATTACGTTTGCTATAGGATGATCCTTAGTCCATCTACCAAGGTGTTCAAGTAGAGTATGGATTTGTCTCACATTCGATGGTGACCCTTAAGAAGTTGATTCTTCATTAGGAGATTCATTAAGAGGATCGTCATGAAAGATTGGTGTTTTTGGTGATTCTTCAAAACCTTGAGAAATGTTTAGAATCGTCCTTTGTAGTTTTCATATATTATTTTTTTCGAAAATTTTTTCTTTCGAACCATTTTTTTCGAAAAAAAATTTTCGAAATTTTTTTATCGAAACTTATTTTTTTTCGAAAATTTTTTATGTTTGAATTTCTTTTCGAAAATTTGTACGCACATTTTTTTGAAAAATTTTATACACATTTTTATAAAAAAAAATTCGAAATTTTTTTTACACATAAAATTTTTTTGAAAATTTTTATAATTTTTTATACACATTTTTATAAAAAAATATAATTGTTTTTATACACATTTTTATAAAAAAAAATTATAATTTTTTTTACACATTCAAAAAAAAATTTATACACATAAAAAAAATTCAAAAATTTTTATAATTTTTTTATACACATTTATATAAAAATTATTTGTAAAAATAATTTCAAAAAATTTTATACACATTCCATACTCAAAAAAAAAATTCGTAATTTTTTTATACACATTTTTATAAAAAAAATTATAATATTTTTTATACACATTTGAAAAAAATTTATACACATAAAAAAAATTCGAAAATTTTTATAATTTTTTTTATACACATTTTTATAAAAGTTATTTGTAAAAAAAAAATTCGAAAATTTTTATAATTTTTTTTATACACATTTTTATAAAAGTTATTTGTAAAAAAAAAATTTCGAAAATTTTTATACACATTCCATACTCAAAAAAAATTTCTAAAAAAAAATGTTCGAATTTATATATATATATATATATGAAAATCACAGGGACTAACGATGAAGAACATAAGGACTAACGATGCAAACGATCGTTAGTTAAATGGACTAACGTTGCCACATAATAACTAACGGTACATTTGTTTTGTTCATGATGAAACAAAATTTGAATGTAAGTTGGTGGTATTGTTAATAAAAAAGTAAGTTGTTTATTTCGGCAAATTTTGATAAGTACGTTGGTATTTTACAGCATTTACCCTTTTTATTGCTAAACTGATATACAACATTACAGTAAATGATTATATATATCCAATCAAATAAAAATGAAACATTATTTTGTCTTTAATTATATAGTATATTGTTTTTTTTAGAACGGCTTGTTAGTTGTTAGTGGTTCAGGTCGAGCAGTGACATCCAATTGGGCGGTATGTTGTACCTTGAACCCGTCTGTACTTCCTGCTGTATAGTATATTGTTAATAGATGATGGGTTGGTTTCTAATTTGTTTAATATGTAAATGATGTGCAAGATGAGGTCATAAGCATATCGTACAATGCCAAATTCATATGGGTGAGTTGTATTGTCAACATTGTGAAGCAAAGGCAACATTTAAAGTAAAATTAGGTATTAAATATTAATTAAGAGCATTGAATGAAGGAGATTATATTATGCTAACCTTACAGCCTAGTGAACAAAATCGAAGTGCATCCAACAAGCTCCTCCCACAAATTTCACAAATGTGAGAAACTGCTTTTCCTGATTTAGGTTGCGGTCTTTCGTTTAGAAATAAAACTCTTGCACTATTTATGACGTACGTTTGTACTCCATCGATATTCAACACTTTTTCGATCTCGGAAACCCTCACAACATCATGATATGATGATCTTCTGATCTGCATTCTCCTCATTTGTCAATTTTCGGAATAAAATTTACATCAAGATATAAAACCAACAATGTGAAAGTACATGAGAATATTGCATTTTATAAAAGTTATAGACATTATATAAATTGGAAGAAAACAAAATTATCATCATCTATATATAAAATTAACAATGTTAAAGTACATGAGAATGTTGCATTTCCAAAAAGTTACCAAAAAACTTTCAAAACTGAAAAATAAAAATAATGTGATACATTAACACACGAAACTTATTTGTAATCATGTACTTATAATAAATGGTAATAATGTGAATGTTACCAATACATAGAATGTTTAATTCTTACAGAAATGCATATATTCTTTTCTTATTACAATGTAAATGTAATCTTGTTGATTTCAATTGTTCATAAAAGCAATGAAGTAGTACATTACAATAACAACATTGTTTTGTACAAACGTTAGGAGCACAAGATTGTATGTTTTAAATTATATACAAAATAAAAACACAGACAAAAAACACGCAGTTATTCACCTGAATTACTTGATGATCTTTATGTCGCGAGGATCGACAATAGAAGCAAAATGCATCACCATTGCAATCCAAACAGTACATATTACATTCGCTTCTCGCAGCCGCGCCATGTGTTCGACATATTGAGAAGAATGCCGTACCAAGAAGCTTCTCTAGCCATGGTGGCATCAATTGTTGCTGCATTCT
Source organism: Tanacetum coccineum (assembly GCA_026074375.1). NCBI lineage: Eukaryota > Viridiplantae > Streptophyta > Magnoliopsida > Asterales > Asteraceae > Tanacetum > Tanacetum coccineum. The sequence continues at coordinate 16,238 of BQNB010069794.1, forward strand.
CAAAAGTTAAAAACTTAACACATGTATAGAACACAATTGTACTGATTGTACATATATACATTTGAAATAACTTACCATTGTGAATGTGAATAAATGGGTAGCGATTGATCAAAAGAATTTGTTGTTGATAGGAATTTAGAGAGAGAGAAAGTTTGTAGAGAGAGAGAAAGAAGGTGAAAACAATTTTGAGCTTAGAATTCATCAACATAACAACGCCTGAGCTAAGGGACAAAAGCAAAGCATTGTTAAAAAGGAATAAATATTTTTTTGGTCCTACTATTTTAATTTCTTGACTCTTTTGCCCCCTATATATCTTATTTTTTAACTATTGACAAAATGAGACATTTCGTAATATCTTTATTTGAATATCACATTTTCAATGATTAATTACCACGGTTATCTCCGTCTCAAAATAAGTGTCTTGACTTTTTATAGTCAAACTGGTTCAATTTTAACTTTAACAATTTTTTTTGTTATATAATACTTGATGCAAGATATATGAGTGGATTATGTTTTAAGTGTATTTTCATTCATATAATTTTCTTCAATTATTATATAACAAAAAAAAATTTAAGGTTAAAATTGAACCAATTTAACTCTGAAAAGATACTTATTTTGAGACGAATAGAGTAATACTTATTTTGAACCTCTCGAAGGAAATGGAAGAAGTTTCTTTGATCGATATGAAGGATAGGTGGTCCTGGTCTTTGGATGGTGATGGGGAATTTTCGGTTGCTTCAGTTCGGAAGATGATTGATGATAGGCTTTTACCGGTGGTTTCTTCGAAGACCCGTTGGATTAATGTGGTGCCTATCAAAGTTAACATTCTCGCTTGGAAAATAAGGTTGGATTGCTTACCTACTAGGTTAAATCTTTCTAATCGAGACATAGATATTGAATCTATTTTATGCCCCATATGCGATAAAGAAGTGGAATCGTCTAGACATATTTTCTTTTCCTGCCAATTTGCTACAGAGATTTTCACGCAGATTTCGCGTTGGTGGGATGTTAACAACTCGGAAATCTCTTTTTACGAAGAATGGTTAGATTGGCTTTTGAATTCTCGTCTTCAATCTAAGCGTAGAAAGTTGCTTGATGGAGTTTGCTATGTTATGTGGTGGTTTCTTTGGAACTTTCGTAACAAATCCTTATTTGGTCCAACCCGTCCTTCGAAGGTGTTAATTTTTGACGAGATAGTGGCTAAGTCTTTTCTTTGGTGTAAACATTGATGTAAGAACTCTTTTAATTTGGTAGATTGACTCAAAAATCCGTATCTTGTAACTTTGTAACTTCTAGCTCCTTGCTAGTTTTGTTTTAATAAAATTTCTGCCGTTAAAAATAAATACTTTTTTTGTCACTTTTCTATATGCTTTGGATCGATGAAGAAATCTCAACTCCATACACTTTTGGGTGTCGAGTGATCTTTCCTCAAAAAACAACATTAATCAATGTTCAATTGGTTTTGCGAACTGCATTTTTCTTTTCGATGTCACAAAAACGTTCGCATGAGAATAGATATCTATCATGTGATAAATTATTAACACTTGTTCGTATTTAACAGTTTGAAATATGTTTTTATGTCTCGAGAGTTAAAGATACAAGAGACCAATTAAATATATATGATGTGGTGTATACGTCTGACTGTATAATATGTAGTTATACCGATACTATACCTGAAGTCAATATTGAACGCCAATTGCATCTAATCTAATACCGTTATAAAGAAAGGTGATGTTTCTTATATTTTGAATACTCCCCATAGACATTTCATTGTCATTAATACGATGGAATTTTCTAGGGCGTCTTTGTTTAAGGCTATATGATGAGTTTATTACAGCTTATCTGACTCAAATATGCTCACATCAATATGATGTAAATAGGTTTTGATGAATCACAAATTTATGGCTTTTTCAAGAGGATTTGGGCTGCAATATATGTATACCTTTGCTAATGAGTTTACTAATTACCCGTGTAATTGTTGATCATTTCCCGTTGTAAGATAAATCAAATACTAAAGCTTAGCATCTTATTAAACATAAGCTAATTCAAACATTCAATATGAGCTTATGATATATACGCCATATTGTCCACAATCGATATTGATATGAGAACCGAAAAGGTTAAGTCTTTAGCTGATTTGGAACACAAAAATCTCAAAGATCTCAAGCAAAAATGTAAAGTTAGATGGGCTCTTGAAGGTGATGAAAACTCGAGTTTCTTCCACGGATATATCAATAGGAAAAAACCGATCAGAATAATAGCCTGAAAAATTGAGGGTTCGGCGATATCGATCAATCCCTTGTTAAATGTCACATCTTCACATCCTTCCTTATTAAAATTTACAGAAACCAACCACAACATACCATCATTTTCTAGCAATCTATTTAAGCAACTTTCACCTGAAGAAAACCTCCTTGTTATGCCTTTCTCTCTTAAACTCATCAAGAAACATTGGAATCTTCTTGTTAATAACATAGTCTCTTATGTCATTGATTTCCATCAATCAGCTTACATACCCCGTGGTTGTAAGTCTTCCTTCATAACTCTTGTTCATAAAGTTGACGATCCAATCATTCTTGGTAATTTTAGACCAATTAGTCTTATTGGTTGCCAATACAAAATCATTGCAAAAATCCTTGCAAATCGACTTGGTCTTGTCTTGCCCTCGATAATTGGTGAAGCTCAAATGGCTTTTATCAAAGGTCGACAGATTATTGATGCACCTCTTATGGTTAATGAAATCATATCTTGGGCTAAGAAGTGTATGAAAAAACTTCTTTTATTTAAAGTGGACTTCGAGAAGGCTTTCGATACACTTAGTTGGTCTTTCTTAGACTCAATCATGTGTCAAATGGGTTTTAGTGTAAAATGGAGAAAGTGGATTAAATCTTGCCTTAACTAGGCCTTTGCTTTGGTTCTAGTTAATGGATCTGCAACTAAGGAGTTCAAGCTCGAAAGGGAACTTAGACAAGGCGACCCTCTATCTCATTTCTTATTCATCATAGCGGTTAAAGCTTTAAATGTCGTCCTACTTAAAGCAAGAAACAACAACATCTTTATCGGAGTTGAAGTGGGTGTTGACAAGGTCCCATTTCCCACTTACTTTGCGGATGATGCTTTATATATTGGCCATTGGTCCATCACGAATGCAAGAAACTTGTCTAGTATTCTTACTTGCTTCTACCTTGCATCTAACTTCAACAAAAGCAAACTGTATGGAATTGAAGTTCATACTAACGAGCCTAACTCATTTGCTCTTGAAATAGGTTGTCAACACTCACAACTTCCTTTCATCTATCTAGGATTACTCGTTGGTGCTAACATGTCTAGATGCACTCATTGGTCTCCTTTGGTTAAGAGATTCCGAAATTGGCTTTCTAATTGGAAATGCAAAACTTTATCTTACTAAGGTCGCTTAACTCTCATTAATTCTGTCCTTGGTAGATTGGGCGTGTACTTCTTCTTCACTTTTAAGGCTCCAATAACCATCATCAATAACCTTGAAAGAATCCGTAGAAATTTCTTTTAGGGTAGCAACTCGGAAGAAAGGAAAATCGCATGGGTTACTTGGGAGGAACTAATCGCCCCACTTGATTAATGTGGTCTCAACATTAGAAGTCTTAAAGTTTATAACCAAGCAATGCTATCAAAATGGTGGTGGCATTTTCTAAATGAGAAAATTTCCTTATGTAGAAAAATAATCATTTCAATCCACGGCCATCAAGGAGGCCTTCAAATAGGTTCTACTGCTTTGTATAATTTGGGGCCTTGTTACCAAATAATGAGGCTGAAAGTATCACACCCCCCAAAATATCACAGTGGAAAGGTAACCGGGGGCGTGACGTTCATACCACAAAGTCACAAGATATAAAGAACGACATGTATATGAGTCGTTTAAAGTTAGATCATTTGATAAATTTAAAGCAAATCACGTTTTCAACCAAGTAGAATAAGAAGTTTCGATACAAAATGATAAGTAGTTTAAAAGACATCCAAATGATCTAGATTATGCAAGAAAAGACTTCATAGATACGACTCCATAGGCTAGCTATGCAAATCAAGGACCTAAAAAATACATGCTTAAAACGTCAACGATAATGTTGGTGAGTTCATAGGATTAAGTAAGTTATAAGAGTGGACCACAATATTTCAAGTGTATGACTATTGTAACACATACAATATCACAGAAAAATAATTACAATTGCACTAAGCTCATGACACCAAAGCCTTAACGAGAGTTTAAGTGTTTGCAAATCAATGCAAGTTGTTGCCCGACAGGTATCTATCCCAAAATACCCGTAGTTCCCCAAATGGTATACGTCTGTTTTACCGGTACCTCTGCATCAAGTAAGCGCGACTTACCCGGATGGGGATGTCAACCCCAATAGATCTATTTATAACATTCGGGCTTACACGCAGTAATGAACGGTTCATGATAGTGGGCATAAAGTAGGATAATGGATACTTAGGCTAATCCGTAATAGTTTAAGTGCACTTGTGTCTATAATTTAAAAGCAAGCAATGTATCTCACCCCAATTATTTCAAAATGATTGAAAAGTAAGTAAATAAGGGCTATGAAACTCACCTCAAGTAAACAATACAATCAGGAAAATAACGCAAGTACTAAAATAGCTCGAGTCCTAACCGCGACCTAATTAGATAATAAGGCGCTTTAGGTTTACAATATGAGTGTACTAAATACATATGAGTTTTATAAATATTTTTCTCAACCTACCATGCTTGTGTCTAAGGTTTTTTAAGTTCAAAATATACTTTACAATCAAATTTACAAGTGTTTTATACAAGAAAGTTAATAAAATAGCTTGCTGGAATTAGGGTTTTTTTTGACTTCACGGGGTCGTATCTCACTTGTTTTCTACTGAAATAATATGTTTCATAAGCCTAGATTGAATATTTTTGGGTTATCTTTCCAACCATATATGTCTCGTAAAGCAAATCAAAATTTAAAGGGTCCAAATGGGTCTTAGAAGACACAAAGGTCTTGATGTCTTCTAGATAGTTTGTGTTGCTGAAATTGTTTTAGTCATAACTCAGTCAATTTTTATCCTCTTAGCTCGATTCAACTTGCTGAGTTTAAGTTATGGTCTTATCTATAAAAAAACTCAAAAGGATCAAAAAAATCCAAACTACTCTTAAGGGGCTCATAATTACGATGTAAGTCCAGAACTCAGATTTGCACACTAATCTTATAAAAATCATTCAAAAATGTAAATGAATTCGCGTTATCATCGGCAATTCCAAAAATTTATCTAACACACTATGTTAATATATTTTGAAAATAGTTTTTCTCATGGGTTACCCTAAAGTGGTCGTTACAAGCTCACAAGTTAATACCAAAAATCCGCTCTAGTTTAGGGTTTGTAAAACAAGCTGTTTAACATATTTCTTGTATACACAAGCATACTAATTAAGGAGTTATAAATCATATATGAAGTATGTAAAATGTATGTAAATATGAAAATAATGATACTTAAAAAGATGAATGAAGATGGATGCTTAAGTGTGCAAGATTACCCAAAATGACTAAGAAACTCTAGTTTTTATGCGGGATTATGTATTAGGAAGCCACCCAACTATTAAACTTTTTACTTTTAGGCCACCCATGTATCAAAACTTACTTATATGCCACCCATTTAAGAGTTTGCTTCCGTTTATACCAATTTTGGATTGTTTTAGCTCGAAACTTTTTTAATCAATGAGAATAAAGCTAAATGTAACATATTAAAACAACACAAATGAGTAATGAAATGTAAAATATTATTTTAGCCGTTATTTAAGTGCAACTGTAGTTAGTTGAAAGTAAATTAAGATAATTTAACTAATGTTTTACGTTTAAATTTTTAATTTTATTGTTTTCGTATGCTAAAGTTAGCTTTATTCTTAAAACTGTACAAATTTTCGGCAAGAACTTGAACGAGATTCGTATAAAGAAAAACAAACACATACTTAGGTGGCCCATAACTTAGTTTTAATAAATGGGTGGCCTAAAAGTAAAATGCTTAATAGTTGAGCGGCCTTTTATTACATAATCCCTTTTTATGCTTCCAAAACCCTTGTGTTTATACCCTTTGCTAACTAAATCTTGAAAACCCTTGTTTTTGTAGCTGCATTTTTAGGGAGAGAAAAAAGAGAAAATGTGTGTTTGAAAGTGATGAATGAAGAAGTGGTAGGTTCTTGGTTTATATAAGAAATATTTGAGGTATGTTGAATGATCTTACCTCGTATCACATGCTTATGTAAAACCTATTTGAAAAAACATATTTTGGGAGTGGGAAGGGGACATGGTGCTGACCTAAAGGAAGGAAAAGAGAGGGAGGGAAAAGAGAAATAGTGTGGTGTTACTATGCACATGTGAAGTTTTACCAAAATGGAAGTGTTGTGTTTAAAACTTGTAAAAACCATTTGTTGTGTTACTACTTATAAGTGACGATTTCTAGAAGGGCTAGGAGGGGGTTTTGTGTAATTTTTAAAAGTATAAGGTGTAGCTACGTAATTATATAACAGGTGGTGAAGTGTTGGGTAAATTATGTATGCATGCATGCAAAATCATGCAAGTTTAAATGACTTACGTAAAAGTTGAAATATTGAATGCATATGACTTATAAAACATGTTCATGAGTATGATAATGTACTAAATATGTATAGACTACACTTAGTCTAAGTCGAGATACGTTCAAAGTTGTTTTTCGTAGTACGCAAAATAACCTCTCTTATTATAAGTTAAAACAAGTACATACGTGTTCAAAGCAAATTGTTCAAGTTTTAAAGAAAAAGTAGCCACAGTCTTCCCTCATTAAAAGAATTTCATCCTAAAATTCAGTTTGTGGTATCCGATGGTGAGGTTTATGGGAAAATGTGTGGATATTTGCTTCAAAATTTGTCTTCACGTTCCCAAGTGAATTCAGGACCTCGCCTGGAATTTCATCGAACCTTGATGATCGGAATGCGGTTTTGTTTCAATTGTTTGATTTCATGGTCCATGTTTTCCATTGGTTCCTCTATGAAATGTTGTTTATCATCTACGTGGATCTCCTTCATTGGAATGATGAGCGTTTCATCTGATAAGCACTTCTTCAGGTTAGAGTCGTGAGACATGTTAGGAATACAAAAGTATCGGTCACTTCCATAATTATTGTATGACAGGCTCGTAGTATAATTGTTAGAACTTAAGTAAGCTAGTAAGGCCCAAGGCCCATGGTAAGCCCATCAAGAATACCATGGCCGGCCATAGACTAAGTATTTATACCCCTCTTTATGCCTTAAAGAGGGTTGGTTGTTCACTTTTCTTAATCTAATTTTTGTTCATTTTCCTTTCTATCTCTAGAAGTGTTTATCCCTCCTTTCTCTCTCTAGTTCTTCATTCATTTATGTGTAAGATTAGATAATCTATATTCTACAATTTGTATCAAGAGTCAAGGGGTGATATAGTTTGGTGTTGTGTGCGTTTGTTTACTTGGTTTTATGCGTGAGTTTTTTGTTCAAACCATATACAAAAGATTTCATATTTTGTGTGTTCTAATACCATAAAGTTCCATACTTTCTTATTTATCTATCATAGTATGAGTTTGGTTTAAAAGCATAACTTTCAAAACATCATAAATCTTCCATTTTTTGTATTTTTGGTTCAAACTAGTTTTTGAGTCCAAAATCTTGATCCAGAAATTTTTTGTGTTAAAATCATAAAGTTTGTGTTTTTATGGTTCTCATAGTCTTAGAATAGCAAGAAGTACAAGTGATTTCAAGTAAAAACGTCAAAAATTATATTTTTAAGTGATTTGAAGTGTTTGAAGACGGCTTTTTATACACACTGTTTGAATCCAGCGATTTATACAAGTTGAATCCAGCGATTTATACTGATTTGAATCCAACGATTTATACGTATTTGAATTCAGCGATTTATACGTTGTGAATTTGGCGATTTATACGTGAGGCATTCCAGCGATTTATACGTGTCAATTCCAACGATTTATACGTGTCAATTCCAGCGATTTATACGTCCTTCTTAGGGTGATTTATACTCATACCTTAGAAGATTTATATAGCCTTGGAGATTTATACGGTTTTTCTGTGATCTGTAAAATCCCGCGAAGTACTTTCTCGGTTTTATCAAGAATAGTAAAATCCCGTGTAATCTTAAGACTCATTCACTGAACACAAACATCAATTTATCACAACAACCTCTTATCACTGAACGATCAAAAGGTTATATTTTCTCATCAAATTGAAATGGATTCTATTATTCCACTTAGACAAAAGAATACCCTTGCTGAGTACATGATACTCTCTGGTGCTGACAATTGTCCACCAATGTTGGACAAAGACTTGTATGATTCTTGGAAAAGTCAAATGGAACTTTACATGCAAAATAGAGAGCATGGGAGAATGATACTTGAATCAGTTGAAAATGGTCCGCTCATTTAGCCTACTGTTAAAGAGAATGAAGTGACCAGAACAAAGAAATATGCTGAATTATCTGCTGCTGAGAAAATCCAAGCTGATTGTGATATGAAAGCAACCAATATCATTCTTCAAGGTCTTCCAACTGATATCTATTCACTTGTGAATCATCACAGAGTTGCTAAAGATTTATGGGAGAGAGTTCAATTACTGATGCAAGGTACCTCTTTGACTAAGCAGGAGAGAGAGAGTGTAAACTGTATGATGCATTTGATAAGTTTACTCATATCAAAAGGGAATCACTTCATAAGTATTACTTGAGATTCAATCAGCTGATTAATGACATGAACATTTACAACATGAAAATGAAACAATTTCAAGTTAATACCAAGTTCTTAAACAGTCTTCCACCAGAATGGAGTAAATTTGTGACTGATGTCAAGCTCGTAAAGGATTTACATACTACCAACTTTGATCAGCTTCATGCATATCTTGAACAACACGAACTCTATGCAAATGAAGTCTGTCTTCTGCGTGAACGCAATCAAGATCCACTTGCATTTATGGCAAATCAGCACATGACACTACCTCACTTCAACACTTATCAGTATTCATACAACAATCCTCAGCTTCAACAACAGTTTTCACCATCTCAATATGGATCAATTCATCCCACTCAACATTACTCATCAACTTATCCATCACAACCTCAATTCAATCATTCATCAGTTCAATCATCATATCTATATCAGTCTCAAATGAATCATCAAACCTCATCTGTTCCACAAATTACTTATCAATCACCTCAAGTTTCTACACAACCAATGACTGAGTCACCTCTTGTAGACTCAGGTTTTGCTGTTCCTGTTTTCTCTCCAGGAGATGATCCAATTGCTTGTCTCAACAAAGCAATGGCTTTTCTAACAGTTGTAGCTTCCTCAAGGTTTCCCTCAACCAATAATCAACTTAAAACCTCGTCGAATCCAAGAAACCAGGCCACTATTCAAGATGGCAGGGTCACAGTGCAACAAGTTCAGGGGAGACAAGGTTAAAGTTATTCTGGTATTGGGTATAAGAGTTATGCTACTAGTTCTGGGGGAAACAATGCAAGCGGAAAGGCAAGGGTTGTTAAATGCTAAAACTATCAAGGTGAAGGACATATGGCTAGGTAATGCACTCAGCTAGCGACAGGAATGTAGCTGGTATAAAGAGGAAAGCAATGTTAGCTGAGCTCCGGAAGCTGGATAAAATTTTGGATGAAAAGATACTCGCATTTTCTTGCAGATCTAGGAGTTCCATATGGTCAAGATGTTCAAACAATCTTTCAAACAATGCAGCTTTTTTAGTCTAGGATCTTGACACTTATGATTCTGACTGTGATGATATCTCGAATGCTTAAGCGGTTCTTATGGCCAACATTTCCATCTATGGTTCTGACGTTATCTCAGAGGTATCCCATTCTGAAACCAATTTTAATGATATAGAAAATCAAAGTGTGCTTGCAATGTAGGATTTTAAACAATCACCAGTTGTGGATTTTACAGAAAATAAGATACATAGTGATAGCAATATCATTCCATACTCTCAATATTTGCAAGAAACACAACAGGAAAATGTTCAAGATACAAATTTACAAGCAAAACAAGATTCAATGATATTATCTATGATAGAACAAATGTCGGAACAAACGATTAATCATGTAAATAATTGGAAAAAGGCTAATAAGGAACAAAATAATGAATTAGTAACTGCTGAGCTAGAGAGATATAAAGAACGAGTCAACTTTTGAGCAACGTCTTAACATAGATTTAAGTAGTCGTGAAAAAATGATTGATTCTCAAATGGATGATAAGATTAAGGAGAAGATTGCCCTGAAAGAACAAGTTGACTCACTTGAGCAAAATCTTTCTACACAAATCAAAGAAAAGGAATGTTTATTGCAAACATTCACAGTTTTCAAAAGTGAATCCAAGAAAAAGAAAGATCATAAGATACTGGAAAACGAAATTGATTTGTAAAAGAAGATAAAGGAACTTGATAATATTCTTTTTAAAGTAGGTCAATCTGCTCAAACAGTGCACATGTTAACTAAGCCACAAGCCTTCTATGATAATACACACAAACAAGCTCTAGGTTATCAAAATCCGTTTCACCTTATGAAAGCTCAGCGGATTAAACCAACCTTGTATGATGGTATTGTTATGTCTGATAAACATGTTGTTATGCCTGTGATTGATGATGAGGAAACATTGATTTTGGAAGAAGAGAGTCGATCAAAAATGTCTGAAAAAGAAAAGGATCCAGAGGCTATTAAACAAAACATTTCTCATAAACCTATTGATTATGAAAAATTAAATAGACTAACTAAAGATTTTGGGAAATGTTTTACTTCACAACAAGAATTGTTAGCTGAACATGCTTTCTGGTTGCATATGTCTGATCCTACCAGTAAACCTTCTGATGTATTACTTGTCAAAATCGAAGCTCCTAAGGAACTTCCTAAGATAAGCTTGGTGAATGAAAGCCTTAAAAAGCTTAAATTCCACCTTGCCAAATTTGACAATGTGGTGAAGATAAGGACTACAACTAATGCTCGTACAGAAGGTGAATGGGGGTTTGAACATATGAAAGCTGTCTTTAACAATGAAATTATTCTATTTCTAAAATCTTTAAAAGACATCTTCAATGTGTTTGATAGAGATCTTAAGTACAAACAGTTTTTGACCAAATGGACGCTATTGTTCAAAAGTCTTCAGTTGACAAACAATGTTTGGAAATTGCTAAAAAGGAATTATTTTTGGAAAATGATCGACTCTTACAACAAATCATGTCTCAAGATTTTCTTTTAACTGTGATGAATTCTATGTCTTTGATTGGTGATACTGTGAATATGGATGGAAATAGAAAAGAATCTTGTAATCTTGAGGCCGGGCTTCTAAAATCACAAAATGCGTTTAATGATCTTTTGAAAAGTCACTCACAACTTGAAAAACATTGTATTTTTCTTAAATGCTCAATACAACTTAATCAAAACATTTTTCAAAAACGTGAATCTTGTGATAATCAAAATGCTCTTGAAATTCTAGAATTTTTTAAAAATAATGATTTGAAAGCTTAGCTTCAAGACAAAGACATTACCATTTGTACGTTGAAGGATATTATAAAATCATTGAGAGAAAAATCAAAAGAAAAGAATGTCAATTATGATTGTTGTGAAATAGAGACCAAAAATGTGGAACTGGAGAATAGTGTGACAAAATTGCTTTCGGAAAACGAGCATCTTTGTAATGAAATTAATCATGTTAAACAGGTTTTTAAAGAGCAGTTTGACTTAATTAAAAAGACATGTGTTCGTTCTAAAGAACAGAGTGACTCTTTAATTGATAAACTGAACTTAAAATCTGTAGAGAATAAGGATTTAAAAGCTCAAATTCAAGATAAGGTTTTTGTGATCACATCATTGAAAAACGATTTACAAAAATTAAAAGGAAAGGAAATTGTTGATATTGCTGCACAAATACCATCTGCCAACACTATTGTTCCAGGCATGTTCAAGCTAGATTTAGAACCTTTAGCTCCTAGGTTATTGCAAAATAGGGAAATACACATAGAATACCTTAAGTATACTCAGGAACAAGCTGATATTCTTCGGGGAATAGTCGAACAAGCTAAAGCAAAACAACCTTTAGATAAAGAGTTAGACTTTGCCTGTAAGCATGCCCAACGAATTCAGGAGTTACTTGTATATGTTCAAGATACGTGCCCTAATGCGATTAAACTTAGTGCGAAAAAGGTTGCTGTCACACCCAAAAACAATGTCAAGAAAGTTAGGTTTGCTGAACCTCTCACATCCTCAAGCAACATTAAACAGGTAGAGTCATCTACAACATCTAATTCTAACACATATGTTGTCTTTCCTACAGGAATTGCAAGATGTTTCTAGTATAGTGCAGATCAACTGCCTAGACCAGGAAAGAAAAGGAATGATAGGCATTCTCACAAAACCAAGTAGGACATGAAGAATAAGTAGAGCCAAACCTAGGAAAAGTTTAATAAAAATAATGTGTTGTTGTAACTATTTACGTGATGTAGATGTTTAAGCATTATGGTTAAATGCGATTTTTATTTGTGCTACGTGTAAGAAATCATATGTTTGATGGTGTTCCTACTGATACTGTGTCTACTTGATTTTGTGAAAAAATCTGTGAATAGCCATGCTAAAATCTGCATAGAGAAAACATAAAAAACAAAATATAGGAAACCTACGGGGTATGTAATTCATAAGTAGATGAAGTGGAAACCAACAGGTAGAACTTTCACTATAGTTGGTAACTCGTGCTCTTTAACTAGGATCACTTCAACTAACGTAGTGCCTCTACTTCCTACTCAGTTGAAACACAAAAACCAGAGCTTAAAGTCTATAGAAGGAAACCCAAAAATGTTAAAAATGTAGGTTCGAGTAAAAAAGCTAAGATTGTAGAATCTAAGAATGCTAACCACTTGGAACCTAATCATACTTGGGGATCCAATGCTACAGATATTCCATCGTCTTCTTCTCTTGTTATGACACGTTGTCCAGATTGTTCTCTGGTATATGGACTCTGGATGTTTGAAACACATGATAGGGAATCGCTCTCAGCTCATGAACTTTATTAGTAAATTTCTGGGTACAGTTAGATTCAGGAATGAACATATTGCAAGAATTATGAGGTATGGTGACTATCAGCTGGGAAATGTGACTATCTCAAGGGTATACTACGTTGAGGGGCTTGGACATAACTTGTTTTCTGTTGGTCAATTTTGTGAAGGGGATCTTGAAGTCGTATTTCAGAAAAACACTTTCTTTATTCGTAATTTAGAAGGTGTTGATCTACTTTCTGGATCCCGTGACACAAATTTGTACACAATTTCTCTTGACGACATGCTCAAAACATCTCTGATCTATCTTCTATCCAAAGCGTCAAAGACTAAGAGTTGGTTATGGCACCGTCGGTTATCACATCTTAACTTTGGTACTATTAATAAGCTAGCTAAAGACGGTCTTGCACGAGGCATTCCAAGACTTAAATTTCAGAAAGATCCTTTGTGTTCTGCATGTGCGTTAGGAAAAAGCAAGAAATCCTCACATCAACCCAAAGCTGAAGACACTAACCAAGAGAAGCTATATATTTTGCATATGGATTTGTGTGGCCCGATGCGTGTGGCGAGTATTAACGAGAAAAGGTATATCTTAGTGATTGTTGACGTTTACTCAAGATTTACTTGGGTCAGATTTTTGAGAACAAAAGATGAAGCTCCTGAGGCCATCATTAAATGCATCAAAAATATTCAAGTTTGTTTGAATGCCACCATCTGTAATGTTCGAATAGATAATGGAACCGAATTTGTCGACTAGACTCTTCATGATTTTTATGAAAATGTTGGCATCTCGCATCAAACATTTGTAGCTCGTACTCCTCAGCAGAACGGCATTGTCGAAAGACGAATCTGGACTCTTGTAGAAGCTACTCGTACAATGCTAGTATTTTCTAAAGATCCATTATTTCTATGGTCTGAAGCAATCAATACAGCCTGTTACACCAAAAACCGTTCATTAATCCGCCGTCAATACAACAAAACTCCATATAAGCTTATGCAAGAAAAGAAACCGGATTTATCATTCTTTCATGTCTTTGGCGCACTCTGTTATCCCACTACTCATAATGACGACCTGGGGAAATTAGATGCAAAAGCTAACATTGGTATTTTCGTTAGTTATGCGCCCGCAAAGAAAGCGTTTAGAATCTATAACAAAAGAACCCAGAAACTTATTAAAACAATTCATGTGACATTCGATGAGCTAACATCGATGGCTTTTGAACAATTTAGTTTAGGACCCGAGCTTCATTCTATGACTCTTGCAACATTCAGTTCAGGACTCGTTCTAAACCCTGTTTCTCAACAACCTTGTATTCCACCACCAAGAGATGATTGGGATCGCTTGTTTCAACCTATGTTCGATGAATACTTCACTCTTCCATCAATTGTTGTTTCTCCAGTTCAAGAAGCTGCTGCTCTGAGAGCTGTGGTTTTAATCGATTCTCCTGTGTCAACTTCCATTGACTAGGATGCTCCATCATCAAGTACTCCATCAACACAAGAACAAGAACAATCTCTAAACATTTCTCAAGGTTTTGAAGAATCACCAAAAACACCAATCTTTCATGACGATCCTCTTAATGAATCTCCTAATGAAGAATCAACTTCTTAAGGGTCACCATCGAATGTGAGACAAATCCATACTCTACTTGAACACCTTGGTAGATGGACTAAGGATCATCCTATAGCAAACGTAATTGGCAATCCTTCTTGTTCTGTCTCTACGAGAAAACAACTCTAAACTGACGCCATGTGGCTAACTTCTGTAGAACCAAATAACTTTAAACAAGCAATGACCGAACCGTCATGGATCGATGCAATGCAAGAAGAAATTCATGAATTTCAAAGACTAGAAGTTTGGGAATGGGTGCCGTGTCCAGATAAAGTGCTTTTGATCAAATTAAAATATATTTATAAGGTCAAGACGGATGAATTTGGTGAGGTACTAAAGAATAAGGCTAGACTAGTTGCTCAAGGATTCAGGCAAGAAGAGGGAATCGATTTCGAGGAATCATTTGCACCGGTTGCTAGAATTGAGGCTATCCGTATCTTTGTAGGAAATGTCGTTCATAGGAATATGACGATCTACCAAATGGACGTCAAAACGGCTTTCTTAAATGGCGAGCTCAAAGAAGAGGTCTACGTTTCTCAACCAGAAGGATTTGTTGATCAGGACAACCCATCGCATGTGTACAAGCTCAAAAAGGCCCTCTACGGTCTCAAACAAGCACCACGTGCATGGTACGACATGCTGTCAAGCTTCCTAATCTCACAACATTTCTCCAAAGGTGCAGTTGATCCAACACTCTTCACACGGCAAGCTGGGAACGACTTATTACTGGTACAAATTTATGTTGACGATATAATATTTGCATCCACTAATACTGCCATGTGTAATGAGTTTGCTAATCAGATGACCACTAAGTTCAAGATGTCAATGATGGGGCAGATGTCATTCTTTTTAGGATTACAAATTTCTCAAAGTCCTAGAGGTATCTTTATAAACCAATCTAAATATGCTTCTGAAATTGTTAAAAAATATGATATGCTAACTAGTGATTCTGTAGACATACCTATGGTAAAAAAGAGTAAACTGGATGAAGATCTACAGGGGACACCAATTGATGCTACACTTTACCGTGGTATGATTGGATCCTTCATGTATCTGACATCTAGTAGACCAAACCTTATTTATGCAGTCTGCTTATGTGCCCGGTATCAGGCAAAGCCTACCAAAAAGTACTTAAATGCGGTTAAGTGGATCTTTCAATACCTAAAAGGAAACATTAACATGGGTCTCTGGTACTCGTAGGATACCGGTATGTCTATGACAGCATATGCAGATGCAGATCACGCAGGGTGTCAGGACACTAGACGTAGTACATTAGGAAGTGCTCTGTTCTTAGGTGACAAACTTGTTAGCTGGTCGTCAAAGAAGCAAAAGTGCAATGCCATATCGAGTACAGAGGCTGAATATATTGCCTTATCTGGGTGTTGTGCTCAAATCCTATGGATGCGTTCACAGCTAACAAACTACGGCTTTCAATTCAATAAGATTTCTCTGTACTGCGACAACAAAAGTACGATTGCGTTATACTGCAACAATGTTCAACACTCACGAGCAAAGCACATCGATGTTCGCTACCATTTTATAAAGGAGCAAATGGAAAATGGAATTTCGGAGCTATACTTTGTCCGGACTAAATACCAACTGGCTGACATCTTCACCAAACCCTTGCCAAGAGAAAGATTCAATTTCTTAATCGAAAAGCTCGATATGAGAAGCATGTCTCCGGAAACGTTGAAACGTTTGGCAGAGGAAACAGACGAGTGATGGTGGTAACTCATATCCTATATCATATGTACGTAAGAAAACACAAAACACAAAAATATTTTTCTTTTATATAAATTTTTCAAAAAGAAAATAAAAAATTTAAAAATATGTATCATTGGCATGTCTTCTAAAAATCGATAAAATTTACGGTCTTAGAAATGTCATTCAATAATGATACGGGGCTATAAATAAAGTTCGAGCAGAAGTTTTAACAGCCTTCAAAACGTACCCAAATGGCTTGCTATTATTTCAGGTAATCTGGTTATCATCTTCAAGGCAAGTATGTCGTCAAAAAGACAACTTGTCCTCACAACGGGAAATTTATTTTTCTCGGGAATGAATTACTTCATATTCATTCAAAGGCTTGTGATTACTTTGCATTACAACCCGTGCTTCCTTTATTCCATAAGTGTACATGTCAGTGCGCTTATGTGTCAAAATAAGAGAAATCTTATTTTCTTGGGTGTTGATTTTCAAAAACATACAATAATCATCTTTCAGATTCATCAGATCATCATTTTCTAAGACAATTTTGATCCATCAAATAACGACTACAGCTCTTTCAATAGAAAACGAGTCATTATTTGAGGGAGAGAAACTGTCAAAATTATCTTCTTCATAATTAATAAGGTGTCAATCGGAAAAATGTTTCGGGCTTTATTTGTTATTTGTTTAATCTTATAGGGGTATTAATGCAAAATGTGTGACTTATTCTTGTATTCTAAACCTTAGGG